>CAUYLG010039522.1:0-100899 GCA_963573385.1 Cacajao melanocephalus
AGACTGCATTCTAGCCTGGGCAATAGAACAAGAATCCCGTTCTCTCTCCCTCTTTCTCTTCCTCTTTCTTTCTCTCTTACATTCTTTTTTTTCTTTCTTTCACTCTCACTTTCTTTCCTCCCTTTTTCTTTCTTTCAAAAATAAAAAAAAATGATTACAAAATGTTTAAAAACACAAAAAGGATAATGACATATTAGATATTTAATATGTCTTAATAAAGATAAATTCAATCAATAATTATTTTCTTCCTAAGAAACACAAGGAACTTACTATGTTTTAATATCATCTTTACCTTCCCATTTTCCAAATTATTGTTGTCTAGAACTGAGTTCTAATATGAGTTTATCACGCCTTGATTTGTTATTATTATAATTCCTTTCTTCTAAGTTTTTGCACATCTTCATGGTTTTTATTTTGATTTTCCTGAATTTATTTTTATTAGGATAAAGTTCATGCATTTCCACCCTACTATTATGTCTCCCGTTATAGCAAAAATAGATAAAGAAGTATTTTTTTTTTGAGAAAAGTAAGTTGAAAACAAAATGACTCAAGTGTTCTGAGCATTTTCTTCCTTTCCTCAATCCAGAATTCCAAGATCTTTAAATAAGAAAATGAATGAAATCAGTGGCTTTGAGACCTCATTTTGTCATATTTTAAAGATGTTTTCTTTTTTCTTAAAAACATTTTAAAGTTAACGTGAATGAAGCATTTTAAAATAAAAATCCACAAGATCATCCTTAAAACCTTAAAAGAGGTAATTTCTGAGGTACGTACATACATGAGATGGGTGGGTGCATAGGACGTGATTTGCTCATTTTCCTGAGCTGCTAAGAGTATCCCAAGAAAATTACCATTTAAAAGAAACAACAGAAATCATCAAATAGAAAATAAATATTGCTAACCATTTAGATATATGTGCTAACATAATTTTAAATAAAAATTTAAAAATAAGTCATTTAAAAAACACCCATGGTTGCTTTCATACCACATATACCGTATGATGATTTAAATCACAATCATGGGTTTTGTGCAACAACAACAACAACAACAAACTCTTATCTATAAAAACACTGACACACAAACTTCAAAGGGACACAAATGACCTTAAAAACTAAGAAAACTTAAAGAACGCATCCTATTTGTAAAATAGAAGCAGAATAAGACAGGGATGATTGTGCTGCTAGAAAATTTGTTTTGGAAACTTGTTAATAAATTCTTGGTGAAAATTCTTAATGTACATTTTGCTTTCCCTGTGTGAGCAGTGAGTGAGATTCTGGGTATGGGTCAGTGTGGGGAGCCGCCTGCAAGTACCTGAAGCCAAGAGCATGACTGCTCACTAGTCAATATGCTTTATTGCCGGCATGTAAATATTTCACTGGGTTATTCCTTTTTTTTTTAAAGCATATAACTACCATATGGTAGTATCACCCTAAAAAGAACAATAATTCCCACAGAACTCTGTGGTCTTTTTTCCTAAACTGACATCAGTACTCAGCTGCACATGCATTTCACTATGTGAAGTTGCTTTCATGAGTGGCCTGGAGAAATTCCCTTCAGTTCAGCCGATTCTATCTGCCACCTCCTTGATATAGAGCATGACTGGCATTTTTAGGCAGCTGGTCAACCTCTAGCCAAACAGAAGATGGAAGCTGCATAGCCAGCCCCATCCAACACACACAGGTTGCAGGAGTAGGCCAAGAACACACACCTTTCCCTTGGTCTCCCTCTTATTCCCCGCTGCCTTCTGCTTCTCTGCCATTATTATTCTCCTTCCCTGAAGATCATGTCTCAATCCTATTTTGATCTCCAGTGGCTTCTGAGTCTTCCAAGGCTCCTCTCTAAAACATTCCCGTATAAGTCTTATCTCAGGAACTGCTTTCAATGAAGCCTGTTAGGAAGAAACTTGTCTGGTTTTTGGAATTAAGCTGTTTTCACTCACATGTCATCTGCCTTTAAGTGTGCACCAGGGAAACCTTTAGAACACCAAGATGAGGAGCTGACACTGCTATCAGAGCTGCTCAATTTCTGCAAGACTTCAAAAACAGAAGGGAAATATGCTTTTTCAGCTTATGATGCAGCTGTTGTCTTTCCAACCTATGTTTGACTTCCCTTTAACAGTGAACCATGATGGCACACTTTGTACTCTGGAGAGAGTACAGGATGTTGGTGCACACTTAAGCAGCTCCACTTGATACATCCTTCTGGAAGGAAGCATGAACAGGTGTAGGATGTATCAGCTTTGATGAAAACTGTAGGAGTATACACTATACCACGGTTAAAACCTGAACTGCCTCTCTGCTATTAAGAGATGTGTCTTTTGGAACGTCCAAAATGATAATGATAATAATAAGAACTGTAGCTAATATTTATTGAGAGGTTGCTTGGAGAGCTAGTATCTGAGCCTAGGCTGTGCAACTCTAGAGTCTGTGCTTTCTTTAACCATTCTGCCTATTGTCCTTTAGTGGGGAGTGGAGAGTCCTGGCCTGGTTACTGACATAAAACATGGTTGTATATGGAAGAAATTTTAGGGCCAAGTTGAAGAGATCTGATTTTGACTATGTTGCGTAAAGCAAAGAAATATCTATGGGTAAAACCAATAATGGGGTGGTTTGTAGCCTAGCATGACATGCTTTTGGAATTGAAATGTTCCAAAGCATTTCTGGAAACTCCATCTACCTAAAGAAACCATTATTTGAATTTTGCTCTTTTTGACTATATTCAGTCCTCTTCCAGAATCGGACCTCTCTAGCAGTTATGTAAACTTTTTCAGGTTGCAGTGGTACCTCTGTGAAAGGGAATGCAAAGGTTTCTGTTACTCTTGATAGGGAAAACAGGTTGAGAAAGGCAGCGACATCAGATTTGAGTGATGGGATACAGTTTAGGGATCCAAAGAGGCTCTCTAATGTAGAAAAGAATAAAATGGGAGTAGGTAGTGTGTGGCAACAATATGCTCTACAGTGCAGAGATAGAGACACTGCTTCCAGAGGGACCTTCAGTCCCTGACTCCTGGGACAGGCTGAATGGCAATGTGCATGGGGAGCTGAAAAGAGGCGCAGGAGAAAGTGCTGTGGCCTCGGAAGGAAGGAACATGACAGATGTCCACAGCACAAGGGCATCTTGCTGGTGAAGGTACAGAGCATTCATCAGTGTTGGTCTCCAAAGAGAATGCTCAGAAACTGAGCTTGGGTACTTGTGTGTGCTGTAAAGAGGGAAAAAACAGAAGGCAATCAAGGAGAGAAAAAAACGAATGGCAGCCTTCAGAATCGAGGGGTTTGGTGACCCAGAGGATATGGCTGCCTTCTGTCAGGGAGAAGAAAAGTGAAGGGAAAAGCCTATATTCATATGCTTTCGGGGCTACTGCCAGAGAAATAAAAGCTTTCATTAGTCTCTATCTTCCTTAATTAAACTCTTCTCATGACACAAGTGGAATCTTCTTTTATTTAAGAAAAAAGAGAATAAATCTAATAAATGAATGAAATAGAGATAAGTTGGCTCCCTAGACATAGTTCATGCAGGCAGTGTCAAATTTTCCATGGCAGTGAAGGGTGTTGCATCAGGAAATTTCCAGCAGCTTCCTTTTGAGTGAGAAGGCAAGAAACAAAAGTCACTGGTTATAGTCAGAAACTTCCTAAAATGTTTGCTGCCTTGAAAAACTTGTCCTAAACTGTGCCCATGAGTGAAAAAGAAACCCGGTGCCCAGATTCTGGAAAAGTGGTTCTAGGTCTGCACTGGTTCTTATTTTTTCATCTGCAAAATGGGGTAGGAGTGGAGGAGAGAAACAGCTTATAGAAGTTCCCAGGCCAGGCGGAACACCTCATGCCCATAATCCTAGCAGTCTGGGAGACCGAGGTGACTGCTTGAGGCCAAGAGTTTGAAACCAGCCTGAGCAACATAGCAAGACCCTGTCTCTACAAACAACAAAATAAAAATTAGCCAGGCATGGTTGCTTATGCCTGTAGTACTAGCTACTCAGGAGGCTGAGGCGGAGGATCCCTTGAGCCCAGGAGTTGGAGGCTGCAGTGAGCTATGATCATAACACTACATTCCTGCCTGGGTGACAAAGTGAGACCATGTCTCTTGAAAAAAATCTAAAAAATTAAAAATCAAAAAGGAGTCCCCAAATCCGTAGGTACATTAAAATCACACATCAGTAAGAGCTGGGTGTCATTTATTCATACCTCCAAACTGCGTAATTCTGAGGTCACTGGTATATTCCTGATCCTGTGCTGATTCTGGCAAGTGGCAGGTGCACAGAAATCTTTGTTCAATTTTGAATGAACCAGGCTGTAAAGGAATAGCTTTGCTTTGCCAGGGCTTGTGGTGCTGGAGGCTTGGGGAAGCCAGTATTTTGGAAAGTACATGGGTATTAGTTTCAGCTCTTTTGTTTTAAAGGGCTGAACCTGGCAGAAAGATGTAACCTCACAATTTTTCCTCCTGCTGAATAAAAGACCCCTAGGGGGGAACAGGTCTGTCTGAACATATGAGGTTTCTCCTAGGTTGAACTTTGAACACACTCTATTAAAATATGAACGTTAGTCCATGCAGTTTGCAAATACTTTTGCATATATGACTCACTCGAACTTATGTGGATGAACGTCTCTTAAATATAGTTCTGCTTTAGTCAACTGTTTTAATTACAAAACAAGGAAACTGGACTGTGAGCTTCTTAAAGCTCCTAACAGCTCTAAAAGATTCTATAAATTTTCTACCTCAAATGAGGAACACCTCTAAGTTCCTCTTGAAGGTTTAAAAAGCATTTGTTTTAAGACACCCTATATCTGGGAGTCTGCTTAACAACAGGACATCATTTATTTTCAAATTATTCTGTATTAACTTAGGTTCTATTATTAGAGGGCCACATTTTCCTTACGGCATCTATAACAACATAGGTGGATGTTACCTAACATGCTCTATTTTTGACTCCATCTTTTAATTTTAACTCTTTCTTTAAATGTTTTCATTGCTAATGAGCAAGTTTACTTATAGCACAGGGATGAGAAATGTCTATGAAAGTGACCTTTTGGCTAATTGGCCACTATCTTTTGAAATTAATCTAGTGAAGAGAAACTATTGTTTAAAAGGAAGTTTCCGGATAAGCTGTTAATTGCAGTTGTTCATTCTCTCTTGGAAAACCACAGATGGTTGGTAAAATGCAGGCAGGTTCTGTATAAACTTGGCCTTGGTTAGCTGGAATACTTATGACAGTGACTTTCATGAGGCGGTCACTGTTTGCTTGTATATAAATCACATTTCTCAAAGCCTCCCTATTTAAATTTGGAAACCAGAGAATACTCCACTTCACTAGGTAATACTTTAAAATTAGTCTCAAATAGGATATAACAAGTGAATCCAAAACATAACCTACAACCCACTGACAATGCAGGAACAACTTTGCCAGGAAGCACAGTGTTAGCTAACACAGAATTTGCTCTTGAAGTGCAAGCCTCGCTGGTGCTTGGAAGAATAAAAACAAAAGTTGTTTACTGAAGGCTGAGCTTGTGATTAAAAAAAAAGTTCTTTCAATTCTACTGAGAAATAATTTCAAGTGCTCATCTCCATCTGGAGGACAGAATGCAAGAGACAAAAGCTTCTTTACAGAGCATGCAGAAGTTACACTGACGCTCTGTGAACCCTCCACCACAAGAATGGCTTGCCCAGGAAAAGTAAGTGCAGCATTCAAAGCACTATTATTTATTGCTTCAGAGGCCTGAAGGGAATTTTGAGCTGGGAAAATATAAACCATATTTGTCTTTTTGAAAAATCTTTATTAAAAATATACCAGAAGTATGTGGAAGAAATGTAGATGAAAAGCAGATTGACAGCAAACAGAATGAAGTCACTATAGCAAAGTTTTAACTGTTGTGCAGTTTGAGGCTCTGCAAATATTTCCATATAAACCTTCACTTCCACATTTTTATTATTTTCACATAAAAGTTTGTTCCTAGCTGAAAGTATCTGGAGAGAACTTTTTAGGCTTCTCTTTTTCAAATTATGCACAAATTATAACTACAGACAAAACTGATTATATCTATGGGTTGGGGGTTGCACAAGCAGGGTCAGGGTAGACCCAGGTGAAGTTAGTTTAACAAGATAGACTGTCTCTAAAGATAGGATTTGATTTACTGACATATGAAAAGAAATCCAAAGAATAGAAACTGACCAGCCCTTAACATGAAACAGAAATAGAGATGTTGGAGACAATGATGCCAAAATCCACCCCAGGAAGTAGATGCTTTGCCAGGTCAACACGAGCCATCCTTTCTACCTGGCTGAAATATTCTACTGTCTAAGTGCTGTGTGGCACACAGTAATCCCCAATCCATTCATTTATTCATTCACTCACTCATTCTTGTATTCTTACTGAGCTTATGCTTTATGCCAACTCACTACCAGCCAGGTGGTGCGTACTTATTGAATAACGAGCAAACTCTGTGACCCCTTCTTCGGATGCCCTGGTCATAATGAAGTCATCTTCTGCCTACACATCTTCCTCTTCACACAGAACGCCCCTGCCTGACCTTGGGCAGTTCTGTCTGATGGACGGTTACAGTTTTCATTGTAAATGACGATCTGGTATCTGGTTTTCTTTCTTTCTTTCTTTCTTTTTTTTTTTTGCTTGAAAACTTTATTAAAATAAGGATTAAACCTGAAAAAAGAGCGATGAGAATGCTAGCCCTTTGCATAAAATCAGCAAGAAAAAGAAAACAAGGAGAGAAAGAGAGGAAAGGAAGGGAGGAAGGAAGGGAGGAAGGGAGGGAGGGAGGGAGGGAGGGGAGTGGAGGGGAGGGTGGTATCTGGTTTTCTATATCAGTTCCTGTGGTCTTTGCCAATGCAACCTGGCGTCCTCAAAGATGACACTGAGCATCTGGATCCTCAGCATAAAAGGAAAACAGTGATGGGTGGTGATAAGGTCAGTGGCATGTGATAGGGGCCTATCTGAATGGCCAATTCTCCACAGGTCACAATTTCTATGAATTGTGCACAGATGACTCTGGAAAAATTCTCACTTACAAGTGAGGAGGGATGCTCAGGGCTGGGCAAGCCATGTCTAGAACAGACTCCTAGCACATTCTTCAGTACCAGCCCTGCATGGTCTTTCCATGAGTTATCTGAATCTTGAAGTCAGTTTTAAAATTAAAACTAAACAGGAACTGAGTGCAGTGGCTCATGCCTGTAATTCCAGTGCTTTGGGAGGCCAATGTAGGAGAATCCCATGAGTCCAGGAGTTTGAAACCAGCCTGGGCAACACCGGGAGACCCCAACTCTACAAAAAATAAAATAGAATAAAATAAAATAAAATATATTAGCCAGGCGTGGTGGTGTGCAACTGTGGTCCTAGCTGCTTTCGAAGCTGAGATGGGAGAATTACGTGAGCCCAGGAGTTTGATGCTTCAGTGAGCTATGATCCCACTACTGCACTCCAGTCTGAGTCAAAGAGTGAGGTCATGTCTCTAAACAAAACCAAAACCAAAATCAAAAGAACACTTATTCAGGGCCCCCATGGCTGGCACCATGAGGCCAACAGGTGTTCTCTCCAGTCGGTTCTTATGTGTGTGGCTTTATCCAGCTTGCAGGTCACATAGTCTCCAAGGTTGTATTTTGATTGTGAAATATGATCACTTCCGGGCAATCCTACCCACCTGCAGGCTATTCTGCCCTTCACTTGAGCCTGCTTTTGAAATCTCCACTCTGCCTTGCCTCTAAGTACAGACATGCAGTAGCAGACATGACTTCCTCTCCTTTGAGCCCCTGGTTTGCTGAATCATAAATCTTGACTGTTACTGTTGTACTAATGTCTGGTCAGTCAGACATGATGAAGTTAATATTAGCTCATCATATATCAGTGGCCAGACAGAAAACAATTAAACCAAGGGGAGATAGGAAGAACATACTAATACTAAAAAAGCAACAGGTCTGGCTTGAATGGGATGTCTTCAATTTGCAGAAACATCACCCATTATTATCAAAGGTCAAAGTCAGTTACTGCTAGAAAAATCAATAAAATTGAGGGCGGGTGGGAAGGAAGGGACCCAATAGGTAAATTTATAATATGTCCTTTGTATTGAAGGAACTTGGTGAACATGTGTGCATTATTAACTCTTGGAAATAAAATTGGTGGTCAGCAAATTGGACCATTTGTACAGTTTCATAGGTTCCTGCTGTGAATATATTTTAAAGAATTATGTTAGTGCAGAACAGAGGAAAAACAGAGCAAGAAGACATTTAAAGATTGCATCTGCCTGTTGGTCTTCATCACTCATTTTGCTGGCCTCTTGGAGGTATTAATGTTTTTTGTTTTTCAGCAAAGGTGATCCGTGAACATATTCTGCCTGTCCACAGCAATTAGTGCAGATTATCAGTGATCTTGATTACTGGCTATCTAAGCCTATTAGTCCATTATGCTTGTGGTATATAATAAAAAGAAGATTCTAGCTTTCTCATCTGAACATCATGGTCTGAACGTATTATTATTAATATGATATGTATAGTCTTGACTGCACATTAGATTGAAAATATTCATTCATTTTCCCTCCTCTCCCTGCACCACCACCAGTAGTGATATTAGTACTGCCAGTTTGAGAAGTCCAATCTGCAGCCCACCTTGTACCAGGGAAAGGCTGCCATGACCTGGTAACCAGGGCATTAGTCAATGCCCTTCCTCATTAATGGCAGACTGGTTGTCTACTGCAAACTGATTACATTTGCTATTTCTTATCTGCTTACAAATACATTTGCTCATCAACACTTGAATGCTGCCAGAGAGGGTTACCGAGCTATTAAATACCATTCACACTAATTCTGCAGAAAGTGACTTCTCCAATGGCATTCCTCTTTAAAGAATAATCCTCTGCAGGAAGAGAGGGGCAGAGAGAATGGAAAAAGGGAAGGAAGCCTGGTGAGGGGCCATGTTATAGACCTGGGCGGGTTTAGTCTCTATTTTAGCTGTCTGTTTAGTCACATTAATCTAGAGGTCATCAATATTGAAAATACAAATAAGAACAACTTAATGTTCTTCCTGTCTTTTAAAACATAGGTTGCTAATCAACTTATTGGAGAGATAAGAAGCTCAGAGTATTTTGAGTATTTTACAATCAAATTTTCACATGAATTTACAAAAACTGTTCATTTCAAATTATCATAAAACATATTAAATCTGATGTTATGATGCTTACTTCAGAACATTCTGAAAACCATTAGAATGAATTTCAAACCCCTAACAACAGGTTTCTCTAACGGCACTGATGAATTCCGTTTGGAAGCAGCAGGGTTAGGAGGTATCTAGGACCAGACTCTGACATATGTCCTTGTTCTGTACCATATGTAAGAGCTCAAGCTGAGCCTACCTTCCTGAAGACCTCAGCAATCCCTACGTAGTGGGGCCTGCTTTGTGCCAGGTTCACACTGAAAACTCTACAGATGACTTTGCATCTAGCTAGCAAAGTGACCTTGGAAGGAGCCATTACCAACTTCATGTCATAGATGAGGAAAGACAATGGGAGCTCCAGCAGGTCACCTAGACTTGGGTGCAGAGTACCCCAGTGGTAATGTGAGACTGTGAACTCTGTGTGGTGTCACCCAGGTTCTTGGGGCAGCTATGGGCTTGGGGCAGGATCAGCTTCCACAGCGGCTCCATTTCAGCCATAGCTGGAGCTTTTCCACCCCAAAGCTTTGCTGTCCAATGCTACCGCAGGGAATAACCAAATGTAGCTATTTCTATCAATATTAAAATTTAAATTCAGTTCCTCATTTGTGGTAGCTGTATTTCAAGGATGCAGGAGCCACATGTGACTTGTCGCTATGATATTGGATAGGACAGAGAGGGAACATTCCCACCACTGCAGAAAGTTCTACTGCACTGTGCAGATCTAAGTGTTGGATCTGGCTACAACTGCCTCTTCTCCTAACCTACGACTCATCAATGGAACCCAGCCTCACTCCGTTAGCTCCTTCCCTCTCCTCATGGTTCAGTGGACACCTGACTGCTTTTCTTCTGAGCCTGGACTTTCCAACCCCAGTTATCTTGGCATCCTTGATTCCCTTGGTCATTGACTTTCTGTGTACAATCACCCGCCCACCCCACCCCATGCATAACCTTTGGCAGGTCACATCCTTTTGACTTCCCTGCTACTGTTCCTGGGATGTAGCCTATTGCTGCAAACAATGATCAAATAAAAAAATGGGGAGAACATGTGCTGTTCAGGCTTAACTGGGTCTTCTCTGCTCCTTACTCCTTCTTCAGTTCATCCCATATTGACTCACTGACTCATCCCTTAGGATGCCTTATTCTCTAAAACCTCGGCTCCCTCATGACCCCCACCCTCTGCAGATGACTCATTTCATAGGTTGGGAAAATCACCCAAAAACCATTGCCATGAGCTTCCTCAACATGTCCCCTAGCTTTCTTCTGTTTCCTTTAGCCAAGGTGACCCACCAACTGCTTTCCACCTGAAAATACTAATCTCCTGTCCCCAGATCTTTGCTTATGATGTTTCCACATTTAGAAGGTCTTTTCCCAATCTTACCACTGCCACAAAACTGTTTTTGGGTCATCCCACCTGAAAGCAACCCCTTCCTGCTCCAAATTTCCCTAACATTTTATCTGTATCTGTACCTCTCACAGATGTCACCTGGCACTGTACTTACTAAAGTACAAACAAGTGTATGTGTGTACACTTGTCTATACATACATACTAAACACACTGAACACAACCACTGTGAGAAAGGGGTGCTTGCTGGATTCAGCCTGGCTCCCCAGCAGCATCCAGCACAGTCCCCTGTGTAGAGAGTAGCTGGTGCACAATGATTGAATGGCTATCTATACATCTACTTTTGCAAATGTCAGACTTACTCCTAAGGTAGACAGATTGAATTCAATAAAGAATTGATGGACACATTTCTCCTAACGATCTCAACATGAAGTTCTAACTAAATGATTACATGACCAGAACATCTGATGGGAAGACAAAAGTGTGCTTATTGATGGCTAGAACTGTAATAAATGTGCAGTATCTTCCTGAGAGAGGACGGTCAAGTGGGTATAAAAAAGTAGGAAGTGGACAAAAGAAAGAAAGAAAGACATCAAAGTAGAAATAAACTTACCTTGGGTAGCAATGTAATGATTGGGTCGATGATAGCCCTAAAAATAAATAAAGAGAATATTTGATAAACATAAAATCAATAACAGCAGAGAAGTCACATGCTAACTCTGCTGAAACGAATGTGCACACAAACGCCAACAGTTGCATCACCTGAAAGTTAAATTGGCAGATGCAGCACCATTGACTTTCTCTTAATAAGTGAAGGTACATCAAATACAACAGTTCTGATGCTTGCACCAAAGGTGTGGGTAACTTAATCATAACTAGTTATGAGATGATGGATGAACAAGAAACACTAACAACTTATGGATCCTCTGAAATAACATGAGCATTACTCTTGTGAAGTGCGAACAGGTTGAGAATTTGCAACAGAATTCCATTTGTGTTTGGGATGTTATTGGCAATGTGCCAAGGGTTTAACACGTATTCTGTCATATTGGTATAGACAGTTATAACAATAGCGATCCTCAAAACCATACTTAAACACTGCTAATGCCATGATGGGCTATTGTAGCAAGGGCCAGGAATTTAACAAGGCAGACATTCTGAAAGACCCCTTCCTTTCATTATGACCCTATAAGAAATGAGACAGATAAAAATTGAGACCAAATAAAAAAGGGGCCAGATGTGGTGGCTCATGCCTGTAATTCCAGAACTTTGGGAGGCTGAGGTGGGTGGATAGCTTGAGACCAGCCTGGGCAACATGGTCCCTGTCTCTACAAAAAATACAAAAACTAGCCAGGTGTGGTGGTATACACCTGTGGTCCCACCTACTTGGGGGGCTGAGGCAGAAGGACTGCATGAGCCCAGGGATTCAAGGCTGCAGTGAGCCAAGATTGCACCATTGTACTTCAGCCTGGGTGACAAAGTGAGACCCTGCCTCCACAAAAAAAAAAAAAAAAAAAAAAAAGGGATAAGTATTTGGGAAAGATAAAACCAACTCAGAGAAAATTACACAATTATACCCAGGTAACATATCACCATGGATCTGAATACTTTCTATTTTTGTCCCCCGAGATTACCCAAAATACTGGGCCCAAAGCTGGCTGGAAAACAGGAAAAAGAAACTTGAAGAGAAAACTCAGATTTCTCAGACAACGTAAATGCATATGTTAGATTATTTTCCTCTTAAAAACAAGTGGAAAACAATGAACAACAAAAGTACACACATTCTTTTATACCATTGACTTGCTGTAGGTCTCAAATTATAGGACCATGACCAATGTTACATAGAACTCTTTAGACCATCACTCATTTCTCATCAGCTGGTAAGTCCCACAAGGGCAGGAACTTTGTCTGCCTTATCCACACTATACATCCGAGGGCCTAGCAAGGTGCCCAGTAGATAGGAGGGACATCTGATGGTGAAGTCACCCAGAGAGTCCACAGTGGCCTGTGTTGCTGAAACATCACGTCATTTCTCAGTCCTCAGCTACTTGGCCATCAGCAGGATGAGTACGATTAATCCCCTTAAAATACTTTCTTCAGGCCCGGTGTGGTGGCTCATGCCTGTAATCTCGGCACTTTGGGAAGCTGAGGGAGGCAGATTACCTGGGGTTGGAAGTTTGAGACCAGCCTGACCAACATTGGGAAACCCCGTCTCTACTAAAAACACAAAATTAGGTGAGCATCGTGGTGCATGCCTGTAATCCCAGCTACTCCAGAGGCTGAGGCAGGAGAATCACTTGAAGACAAGAGGTGGAGGCTGTGGTGAGCTGATATTGTACCATTGCACTCCAGCCTGGGCAACAAGAGCAAAACTCTGTCTCAAAAAACAAACAAACAAACAAACAGAAACAAATAAAAACCCAAAAAAACTTTCTTCACTGGTTCCAGGCTATGACTCTCCTGGTTTTCTTCCTACCTATCTCCCTGGCCACTTGTTCTCAGTTTCATTGGCTGGTTCTTCCTTTTCAACTTGATGTGGAAGGCCTGGTTCTTGGACTTTTTCCTCCATCTGATCTCAGTCTCTGGGTGAGCTCCTCCAGTCCCATGGCCTTCAAGCTCGTCTGTACACTGACGAATCCTATAATCTTGTTTCCAGCCCAGACCTTTTCCTGGAAATCTTGATGCATACCCACTGCCTGCTCAACACCTCCACTGAGAGGTCTAATATATATTTTTAAAGCTTCACATACCTAAGACTGAACTTCTCATTTCCTCTTTAAACCCCACCTGAATCTGTTCCACTCACCGTCTTCTCCTCAGCATCCTTGACCTTTCTCTCCCTCCTGCACCCTGTAGCCAATCTGCCAGCAAATCCTACTGGCTCTACCTTCAATGTAGCTCAATGGGTCTCACCATTTCTCACTTCCTCTGGCACCTCTGACTCCCACAGCCACACAGCAGGCTTCTCTGCTTCCTCTCCTGCCCACCTGCAGTTCATTTCCCTCCTAGCGGCCAGATCATGTCATGCCTTTGCTCAGATCCCTATAACGACTGCCATTCTCACTCACAGAAAAAGCCAAAGTCTTTACAACTGTGTAGCTGACCTGGTCCATGACCTCTCCCCTATATCACCGGCAACTCCCCAGGCCCCTTTATGCCATGTCAATGCTCACCTGCTTCCTTTTCTTCAAATTCGCCAGGCAAGTTCCACAAGGCCTTTGCTTGGGCCATTTCTCAGCCCAGAACGCCCTTCTCCCAGGTGTCTATGTAGCTCAACCCCTCGTCTTCCTTACTCACTTGCTACCTTCCCAGTGGCAGTGACTACAGACACTCGATTCAAAATTGCTATCATCAGTGCCTCCAGGTCTGGCGCTCTGAGTCCCCCTTTACAGCTTTAGTTTTCTCTGCAGTACATAAGACTTTCTAATTGACCATATAGAATTAACTTTTTAATTTATTGCCCATTTCTCCTAATTAAAACAGCAGCTCCACTGGGTCAGAGGTTTTTTTGGTTTTGGTTTGAACTGTTCACGATTTTCCTGCGAGCACCTAGAAAGGTAACTAATGCATAATAAGCACTCAATAAGATCTATTGACTAAGAGAATAAAGTGTCCCTCAGTATTGACTCTTCTCTCTTAAAATAAAATTCAAACTCATTAATCCATCTTTTTCATCCTTTTATAGCCTTGTTCACGTATGTGACTTCCTTGAGCAGAATGTCTTCTCTCCACCATCTCCGCTTACTCACTGGTTAAGTCTTACTCAAATTACATCCACTATGATGCCTAATCTGATCACAGCGACTCCTTCAGTCGGTGGTTCATGAAACACTTACTAAGAGCTCTCTATATTCAGGCATGTGCCAGGTGCAGGGGATATAAGATGCGCAGGACACTGTCCCTGTACACAAGGACCCGGCAGGGACTGTAGGAGCTGGGACTGCAGGAGCTGAGACTGGAGTGTGAGCGGTCTCCCCTGGAGCCTCTCAAGGGAAGGTGTGCTGCAGTTGACCTAGAGGTAAGTGGACTGCAGACCTGTATTTCAGCTTCTCAGCTTCTGAGTCGGGAGACTGTGAAGAGGAGATAACTTGTCTGGAACACCTGAGTATGCCCAGGAGGTACTCACTAAACACCTGCTGATTAAAGGAGTAAGTGCAATGCGCCTTATGAAGAAATCTTGCTTTAATAAAAAATAAATGAAACCTGGAACGGGTATGGTTTTGCTTGTTATCAAAATAGTCAGGGGTCTTCGTTTGATGAATGAGATATGAACTATTCTTTAAATAATCATACCCCAGTCCCCACCCACAAATCTATAACTGAAAATGTCAAATCTGTCCAATTAGCACTAAGCACAACATTCTCATAGTTATTTTTAGGTAACTTTCTTAGAGATTGTGATGCTATTTACTTTTAGTAGCATCTGAGCAATATTCAACCAAGAAAGCAGAACAATCCATATACATGCATCGATCCTGTTTATGGAAGTTATTGATAGACTAAGAAATTGACAGCCAAGCACAGAGTATGTCTTCGGAACCACATGGGAGCAGAAATCTGTTTAATGTAAACTTGGGCCTTGGAGGTAACAGCAACTCTCCCTTGATTTTTCAGTCTACTTTTGATTTCATTCATTCTTTCAACTGAAAACATGCTGTCTCCTAAAGAATTTATTCTAATGTAAAACATTAAGTTAACATGATGCAGAATGAACAAAGAGGCAGTCTTCAATAATTAAACAGCCTACATATTTAATGACATGTCTCGCTTGCATTAGAAGTCCTGGTGAACAGCTGCAGACTACTTTGAAGACAACTTAAAAGTGCAGTGATGACAAGGGATTGCAAATCACCGTATTAGGAATTAGAGAGTTTTGTCCCATTAATATGCAAACAGATTTTTTAAGTGTCGAATAATACAAGTTGTTGACAAAAAAAAATGGAAAAAACATTTTCTTAGTCCACATAAGCATGGGATGGCAAAGAAAACACAGAATGTTACAGAGAAAGTCACCAACAAATGGGCTGCCTTGATAAAAGGAGTGACCGTATCTTCACTGCTAAGTTCTGTGGTGTGTGGGGCAATATTCATGTGTTTGCTTTTAGATTCAGCCCAATCTATGTCCAACAACTGTACAGCAGACATAAGACCTGGTACATGCCAGAACGGTTGGGTTTACTGAGTTTTATACTCTGATTTGATCATTATGCATTGTATATATGTATCACATGTAGCTCCAACATATGTACGACTATTACATATCAATTAAAAAATGATAAAATACATACATCAATATAATTGCCATTGATATAGTCTGAGTTTGTGTCTCCTTCTATTGTCTGCAGCCTCACCCGGGAATGATCGTCTGCAAAGGGAAAGAAAATAACAATTTATAAAGGCAATCTGGTAGGTGGCTCTGAGCCCCAGAATGTAAGCATATTACGTAGAGATCACCCACATACACTCTGCTTTAAAGATAAAGAATACTTCACACCTTCTACTTCCTATTTTGCTATTAAGACACAAAAGGATTTATAATTTTTTACATTTTACAGTAAATCTCATTAACTTATTCTTTGATCATTGATGGGTCTAAACCACTGGCAAAGGTTTGCGACTTTTACATACAATCCTGTGACCCACAAACAGAATTAGTTATTGAATTGGAAGTTTGAGCAACTTCACTAAATCACATACAAACCCTGAGATGTCGAAGGTTTCCTGTGACACCCAGCTTGACAAATGATGATTATAAACTCACAGCACAGGCTTCTGGGATGTGCAGATATGATCCTAGTCTTAGTCACTGGTGAGTTCCTTAAGTCCTATCTCTGTATCTGTGGGCATCAGCCAGCAAGAGCAAAGCTGTCGCCATCTACCACGTGACCACAGGCCAGGCAATAAGGCCACCAAGCCTCAGCCTCCTCATCTGGAGAAGGGGATGACACTATCTGCCTCAAAGTGGGCTGTGTCTAGGATTCAACGAAAACACAAATTGTCACAGAAGTACTATAGAGGATTCAGATTTATCGCATTAATTAACCATATTTAAATATTTCTTGAGTAAAAATATCTGCAAATACTGCTGATATATCTCACTTATTTCCTTGAAAACATATACTGTATTTTATTCGTTTGTTACTTTAATTTTTTTTGCAAAAATGGAGTCTAGCTATGCAGCCCAGGCTGGTTTCAAACTCCTGGCTTCAAGTAGTTTTCCTGCCTCAACCTCCCAAAAGCTACGATTATAGGTGTCACAGCACCTGGCCCCAAATCCACGTTTTCAAAAGGCATGTGCTTCGTATGTTGTCACTCATAAATGGAAGCTAAGCTAAGAGGACGCAAAGGCATAAGAATGATAACACTGAACTTTGGAGACTCGGGAAAAGGCGGGAGTGGTGGAGAGGGATAAAAGACTACACATTGGGTACAGTGTACACTGCTCAGGTGATGGATGTCCTAACATCTCAGAAATCACCACTAAAGAACTCATTTCAGTAGGTTTTGGGGGAACAGGTGGTGTTGTAACCAAACAACAGCACCTGTTCCCCCAAAACCTACTGAAATAAAAAATTAAAAACTTAAAAAAAAAAGGGATGTACTAACGACCTCCTAAGGGCAGAATTTTCCTGCACTGATCATTGCTCTATCCCTGGCCCTTAGATTAGAGCCTGGAACATAGCAGGTTTACCCCCAAAATACTTTTTGAAGAAATGAAAAATGCATTTTGTTTTTTGAAAAATACATCCTTTAAAAAGTATTTACCTAAGTTCCTGTTCCTTTTAGCAGAGGGACCCTTCTTTGCAATTAAAATGTATGCTAAAACTCAGTATTCGGAACAGATAAAAGCCAGCTGCTCTGAAAGGAAAGCACAGGGGGCCTGATAAGAACATTTTGCAAAACTTGACTTCCAATGTTGCTGGAGCAGTAGAAGACCCTGCTTCTCAACTGCTACAGTTTTTTTCTGATGCTAACTTTACTCAACATTTCATTTGCGTTGGTGGGTGAGAAATGAAGCCCACAGCTTGAGACACCAGTCAGGAGAGCTGCAGATGACAGACCATTTTATCCCTCCCCAGTCACTGGAGCAAGTATTGACCTGAACCCATTCCTTGAAATGCTAATCGGTGAAAGTCAAAATTTCATATTGGTTTCTGAAGTTTAACAACCTGTTGAGTACATGTTTTGTCTGTTGTCAATAGTAAGGGCAGAAGGAAATTGGTGTCAATTTTCTAATGTTCCTTCCTGGACGGGGCTTTCCACTTCATGACAGGCAGTCATATTATTTCATGTCAGTACCTCACCATTAGTCGGGGTGCAATAAGTTTATCTGGAATGTGGCGACAAGCTGGGCCAGAGAAGAAGAAAAGCTGAGAGGAGGTCGTGTCTTCCTGCTCTGCTCAGAGGAGACTATGGGATGCTCAAAAGAGACTACGATGAGCAAGTTCCAGGGTCGACTGTGTGGGTGAGAATTGCTGCTGGTGGGTTAGAATCCTTCACGTGTGGTTTTGGGCCAGTTACTTAATCTTTCTGTGCTTCAGTTTCCTTAGCTGTAAAATGGAGAGGAAGAGTGCCTACCCTGTGGGATTACTATGAGCATTAAAATAATACACATAAAGAGATCAGAACAAAGCCTGGTATATAGGAAGCGATGGATAGATGTCAGTTATTATTATCGTGTGCTATGTGGTTGACATCCACATTTTCCTTCTTGCTGCTTTTATAGACAATGTCCAAGCAGGTAACAGCAACCCCAGGCACAGACTCATTTGCAGTCAGCATGTTTCCTCATGGCGACCTGCTTTTAGAACCAATTTCCTAGGACACGTTTTGCTGCTTAAAGCCAGTGGTTCCCTATATATGTTTCGCCCCTGTTGGGGACTGGGGGAGGTGAGCTGGTACACTGGACATGTGTAGATTGTTATGGCTTTTGTGTTTGTTAGGAGAGCCAGTGCCTACACGCAACTACTGCACAGAGGGGTGCCACAAGCACTGACAATGCCATTTGAGCTTCAAGATGAAAGATGCACCCTAGAGCTGAATCACGGCTACTCCACAAGGTTCACCTTCTTGGATACTCGGGCTTTCCCTGCGCAGGTTTTCAAAAGGCAGGCAATGGACCGCATTAGAACTTTGCGATCTCTAGAAGCAGGCCTGTCTTGAAGATCTATTGTACTTCCTTGTCAGAATCCCCTCTCTTTTGCACCTTATTTCTCTAAGTGCCTCAAGATGAGTGCTGCTCATTCCCTCTGATTTACCACCCATGGGATGCTCAGGCTATCCTGGAAGGTTCTCTTTAGGGATGTCAATTTCCACCAAGACTAAATTCCTATCTCCTATCAACAGAGCCTTTGAAGTAGGCTTTTACTATCATCTCCTACAGTTCAGTTAGTTTACCCCCACCCCAAAATTCACCTTGGTTGTTACTTCTCCAGATTCAATTGCCCTTACTCCCCTCAGGATGCAGAAATCTATAAGACACATATACAGCTGACTTCCTAACCGAATGAGATGGTTTTTGCCTTTATGTGCATGGTAGTATCTTTTTTCTTTAAAATATTGATTCTATTAGATTTTAATGCCTTGTGGTCAAAGATGGTGTCACATGCATTCTGAACATCCCTAAGAGTACCTTTCCCTAGAGCCACATGCCCAACTCCAGGAGACTCCATTCACAGCCCAGAGGCACAGGCTGCAGTCCCAAGTGCAGGGACCCTGCCTAACACACAGCAAGTGAGTACCAAGGATTGAACTCTTCCCCATGCTAATGAATGGGTGGTGGGCCAAAATCACCCAAGATACCTTGAATGGGTCCACAGTTTTACATCTTTAAATTTAAATTTCAGTTTTTTGTTTTTTGCGGTTTTTTTTTTTGAGACAGAGTTTTGTTCTTTTTGCCCAGGCTAAAGTGCAAATGGCACTATCTCAGCTCACTGCAACCTCTGCCTCCTGGGTTCAAGTGATTCTCCTGCCTCAGCCTCCTGAGTAGCTGGGATTACAGGCGTACACCACCACACCTGGCTAATTTTTAGATTTTTAGTAGAGATGGGGTTTCACCATGTTGGCCAGGCTGGTCTCAACACTAACCTCAGGTGATCCGCCCACCTCAGCCTCCCAAAGTGCTGGGATTACAGGAGTGAGCCACCATGCCCGGCCTAAATTTTAGTTTTAATACAGGCTTGTCTAATATTGTCAGAATACTGAGCTATTTCATCTTCTGGAAATCTCTTACCTACTCATTCCTGCCCATCTCTACCTGTCCAAATTTTGCCCATTTTTCAATGTTCAACTCACATGGCCCCTCCTCAGTAACGTCTTGTCATTTATTCAGTGTTTTTTTGAGTATCTGCTATATGACAAACACCATGCTAAGTATTGAGGATATGTAGTGGTAAACAAGTTATATCCATGGTCCTTGAGTTCATGGGACTTAAGGCAATGGAAAAGACACTAAACAGTCACTGCATAAATAATGATTTAAATACAATTTTGACAAGCGCTAAGTTGGAAAGGACAGAGAGCTGTGAGAATGAATGGCATGGGTCCTAACCTACTCTGAAGAGCTAGCAAACAATTCTCTAAGAAAAGGATGCTGAAGCTGAAACCATGAAGATAGAAAGAGGAGAGGGCAGAGTTCCTAAAGTTCAAGTCCAGGAGATAGTGTGTGTTCAGGCCAGGAGTTGGGAGGGATCTAGCATGTTCAGGAAACCAGAGAAGGCTGGTGTGGGGAATGTGCTATCAGAAGCCAGGGAGAAGAGTGGTGGGAAATGAGAACAGAGAGAAGGGAAGGCCAGGTTATTGGGACCTTCATCCTGAGCACCGCGGGAAGCCACAGGGAGGGGCATGCTTCATCTCAGCAGATGCCTGCTATTGTTGAGGATGAACTGGAAGGGCTCCAGTTGGGTCGGTGGGTGTGGGGAGATAATGGGGAGGCTGCTGCAACAGTCCTGGGGAATCAGTGGTAGCTTAGCATAGAGAGGGCTAGTAGACAGGGCCGAATATGAGGGGTATTTAGGTGGTAGGACTGACCACAATGATCGGTTCACTTATTGTGGATAAGAAGAGGTATCATGATGACTTCTAGGATTCTGACCTGAGAAATAGGAGAGGACGGTGCCATTGACTAAGATGTGAACCATGGAGAAAAGCCAGCTTGGGGTTGCTGTTGGAAATTAGGAGCACAGTGTTGGATATATTTAATTTGAGGTGTTTACCATCTGAATAGAGATACAGAGCAGGTGGTTGGGTATAAGTTCTCCTTCTTTAAATGTCAATGGTCCTTTGATTTTCCTTATTGCTGCTCTTATATGTGGTTATCTATATATTTGTCTTATTTCTCCCACAGATCAAAAATACTTTAGCTGGGTGTGATGGCATATGTCTGCAGACCAAGCTACTTGGGAGGCTGGAGCAAGAGGGTAGCTTGAGCTCAGGAGTTCAAGACCAGCCTGGGAAGCATGGCATTATTATTATTTTAGAGACCTTGTCTCTATGAAAAATAAAAATTGAAAAAAGGATTAGCCTAGCATGGTGGTGCACACCTGCAGTCCTAGGGAGGCTGAGGCAGGAGGACCGCTTGAGCATAGTGGTTTGAGGCTGCAGTGAACTATGATTGCAACACTGCACTCACCTGGGCAACAGAGCAAGACCCTGCCTCTATAAAATCAAAAACTCTTTAAGAGCAGCTGTGTCTTATATTCATCTTTACCTCCTGTATGCATACTTCTATGAAAATAATAGTATAAATATATATTGGTAAATATATAATCAATATACGTTTATTTTTATGAGTAAGTAAAAAAAAGCCCAGCTTACAATGAGATACCATCACATACAAGAAAGGCAAAACATTTAAGTCTGAACACCAAGTTCAGGTGAGGATGTGGAGTAATATGAACTCACATATGCTGCTGGTGGAAATCAAAATTAGTATAATCACTTCGGGAAACAATTTACTATTTAGTAAAGATGAAGACATCTACACTCTACAACCCAGCCATGAGGAAACGGATGCTGTGTGCATCTTGAAACATACTGAAGCAATATTGTTTACAGTAGACGAAGTATAAACAATCCAAATGTCCATCAACAGAAGGGAGATATAAATTATATTAATAAAGTGGAATGCTACTTAGTAATGAAAATGAACAAGCTGCAGTTACATACAACTTAAACAAACCATACCAACCTGGTTGAACAAAAACAAAGCAACACACAGAAGAGTATATGCCAATGCTGTCCAGTAGAACTTTCTGTGCTTATGAAAACATTCTGTACCTGTGCTCACCAGTACAAAGGCCACGCTTATTATTAAGCACGTAAAACGTGGCCGGAGTAACAAAGGAACTGAAATTTTAATTTAGTTTTAATGAATTTAGTTTTAAACAGTTACATGTAACTAGTAGCTACAATACTGGATAACACAGATATATGTTACATACTTTCATTTATATAAAGTTAAAAACCAGGCAAAATCTAACTATATTCTCTAGACCTGTAATGTCTAATAGGGTATCTGCTAGCCACATGGGCTAATCCTAATTGTGCTGTAAGTGTAAAATACACACCAAACTTGGAAGACTTCGTATGATAAAAAGAATGTAAAATATCTCATTTATGTTTTTTATACTGACAACAGGTTGAAAAGTTGACATTTAGGACTTACTAGATTTAATAAAATATATTACCAAACTTAAGTAATTTATTTCTTTTTCTGTTTCTTAGTGTGGCTATAAGATTTAAGGGCAATTTAATATTATACACGTGGGTTGTACTTATAGTTCATAGTTTATTTCCATTGGACCACGTGCTAGGAGATACCTAGAACAGGAAAGGTTTCAGCAAATAAAGCAGCCAACTCATTGCACCATGCTCAAATAAGGCAGATGCCAAGTGGTAGCCAATTGAGTGATCTGTCTACTTTGCTTCTCTGTCTGGCCTATAAAAGCCTGCCACTCACACTTCTAGATGCAGCTCTCTGAACCTCTTCTGTTTCTGAGGGCTGCCTGATTCATGAATTGGTCTTTGCTCAAATAAACTTGGCTAAATTTAATTTGTCTAAAGTTTTTCTTTTAACTCAATGGCACTGAACTTAAAATGGTTAAGATGGTAAATTTTATGCTATGTATATTTTTCCAAAAATAAAAAAGTCCAGTTTTTCCATCTATCCCTTGTATAACAGCTCCTCATGTTCCACTCTAGTCCCTGATATCCTAGGAAAGGGCATTCATGTACTTGTAGCCTAGAGCCCTGTGGATTCTTTTGCTCGGCAGATTTTCCTGACATAGGTGAGTTCCCTTCCCCTGATGAAATCAAGGCAGGGTTGATGGGGAACCTGCATCCTAGGTTCGAGCAATTCTCCTGTCTCAGCCTCTTGAGTAGCTGGGATTACACGTGCCTGCCACCATGCCTGGCTAATTTTTATATTTTTAGTTGAGACGGGGTTTTACCATGTTGGCCAGGCTGGTCTTGAACTCCTTACCTAGGTGATCTGCCTGCCTTTGTCTCCCAAAGTGCTTGGATTACAGGCGTGAGCCACTGTGCCTGGCCTCTACAGCTTTCTAATAGAGGATAACAGTCATACATTATGTAGTTTATGAAGTATTTTTGTTTCAGTGATAAAATAGGTGAACACTGATTAGTGAATCCACCTCAAGCCCAGAAGATATCTGTGTTAGTAGTGAGAATGGGTTTAGTCTCTAGAAGGTATCCAGTTGGGGTAGAGAATGCAGGACATGTGTTCTGCCCATGGAAAGCGGGCTGGTCATCACATGACTGCACTTCCTGGCTGAAACAGGTCAGCACTTCTCAAGTTAATCCCTCTGCCTTCCAGAATACAAGATATGGGAAAGTATCACCATCACCCACATTAAATCAGTGAATGTAAATGCTACAGAAGCGAAATGACTGGCTCCTCCAGCCACAGAGTCCACCCTATACTCTGCTGCTTGTACGTTTAAGAATGACTCGGCACAGAAACTGCAGATTCTTATATGTCTTCTTTTAAACAAAGCTCTCAGATCACTATGAAAACAACAGATATAGGCTGTTGGGGCAAATGAATCAGTATATGGATGCCCTTCACCATATGTTCTTTCATTTACCTTGAATCAGATGCCAATTACAAAGACAAATATGTACCAACCATTCTTCTAGGAAAACTCAGTTATCCTCTTGGGGTACTCTTGAGGCTAAATCATATCAAATTTTTATGAGGAAATTCCTCACAGACATTTCTGGCATCTGGCAAATGTGGGAGTCACTCAGACAAAGAATCCAAAGAAATACCAATTGTCCACTGACAAGCCCTGTTCTGCAGGTTTGCTTTGAAGGCTTACCAGCTGCGAAGGGCCCTTTCTCAGGGCCAGGGTCTAGCCATTGGGGTTGAAAGGATGAAAAAGTTTAGAAAACTCAACTGCCTAGGCCTAAGATTTGTAAAATCCAATCAGCTTTGTGCTTAACAACAGGTCAATTACCGACCATGAAAGCCACAGGGTCAAGACTACGAGGACCTGGTTTTTCTAGGGGACACAGTCTGTTACGTTTGAGAAGATCTGAGCTGTAGTTACTAATTACCATCTGTATTTCTCTGCCAGCATAGGTGTTTTTCCTTGATTATTCCAAAGCCATTTCACATTCACATTTTGCAGGAAATGAAACTAACAGGGGCTTTGGTGTCTTGGAGACCATGATTTGATGCTGGCTCTACAACTCACATGCATTCTACACAAATCTGGAGTCCTGCTGAGCTTCATCTGTAAAAAGGGGTAACAACGGGCTACTTTCCTAGGAGGGTTGGAAGACCAAGTATGATCATGCACAGTATTATCAGGTACCTGGAATACAGTACAGTTCGTTCCCCTTAAAAAAAATTCCCCCTTTTCTGTGAATAAAAGCAACATCCTTGTTGAAGTTTACCAATAAAATCTTCAAAGCACAAAGAGCCAGTATGCTTGCTGGGGAGCAGCAGAGCAGGCAGAACTGAAAACTTGAAGCAGCCAATCTTTCAGGGAAGAGGAGCTGGAGGTATTTTTAAAAGGGAACAGGAGAAAGGTTTGAAGACATGTTGAATGCTCTTCAATAACTCCTACATTTTAATCTCCTGGCATCTGCTCAACAACCTATCCCTATTTCTGTATAGTAAAGCACAGAGGTTAGGATCCCGGGCTCTGAGCCAGAATCCCTGTTTGAATCCCAGTTCTGCTTCTCTGTAGTTGTGTGGCCTTAGACAAGTTACTTGACCTCTCTGTGTCTGTTTCCCAAACTGTAAAATTGGAATAACAAAAAATACTGCCTGTATTGGAGAGTTCTGGGAGGACTGAGTTAATATTAGTAGTAATCATTAGTAAGTAGCTGATATATAAGAAGAAGTAAGTGAAAGTTAGCTATCACTTGTCTTATTACTGCCAATGACTTAATTCAAGACCTGATCATTTTCACGTGTGCTATTTCACTTTTGCCCCTAGATGCTTCTGTCACTAGTGAATCCATGTCGAGGGCTGCTTTTCTAAAACAGATTTTTTTCTCCTAACACCACCTTGGTAACCATTCAATGGTATAAACAGGAAACTGATCAATGGTGGGCAAACAAGCAAAGAAATCTGATACAATCATTCAAAAGGATTACTAGGTCTTTTATTTATCTGGAAAGATCTCTGAGACGTATTACAGAGTGAGGAGGAGCAGGCTCCAAGACAGCATGTCTACTAAGAGTCTATTTACATGAAATAATCAAATGCATTGGCGTACATGTAGGTATGCACTGTGGGATAACTGGAAGAATGAGGTTTCTGCTGGGGATAAAATCTGGAGTGATTTTTATTATCATTTTTAAGATTTTATGTACTACTTTAACGGTCTAAAAGGTTTATATTATCTTTGTAATCAGAAAGAGAATAACACATCTATTCTCACTGAAGAACAAAGACAGCAAAAATAAATAAATAAATAAAGTCAATAGCTATAAGAGATAGAAAAACAAGAAGACTGGAATGAAACAGAAAAAAAATGTTAGCAGGGTTTGAATCTGGATGGTGAGATTCTAGGCTAAGTTCCCCATTTTCCACAGTGTATAAAGTTTCTTTAATGTGTATGAATTGGAGAAAAAGAAACTTATTTTCCATGCATGACTGGAATACGATCAAAATTAAACTTATGTTTACATCACAATCACAACGCAATGTTACCCCATCAAGAAATCTAACAAACTCTGCCACTTTGAGAAACTCTATCTGCATAAAAACTACTTGCTGTTCCTCTTATATCTCTCAAAAAAAGCCTTTACTAGATGAAACAGAGAAAAGCTGATATTTTTGGGTAAGAAACAGGCACATAAAGACCTTGTCACAACAAACTACTGCTTAGTGTTGAAGAACTGTAATCCGCTGAGGTTCCCCCCTGGCCCGGCTCCCCCCTCCCCACCGCGTACACAGGCACGCATTGGACTGGGGTGATATGAGATTGACGGCGGCATGTCTATGCTCCACCCTAAGTCTCTAAAACATGGTACTTAAGCCTGTTCCATCAGGGAACACTACGTTTAAAAATATCTCCAAGTAGCTTCAAATATTTTAACACTTTCATATTAAACATGACAGATATTGGCAATAGCCACGCAATTTTAACTTGTGTGTGATTAGATATTCCCACAGCAGCAGAAATGGAGTATGTCACTGATAATCTTTCACCTCTAACCAATTCTTTCTCTCTGCCACATACTGATGACATATAAGGTAAATTGGAATCACAACGATCTAAGTAACATTTGGCCTCTGAGAGAAGACTGGAAATTAATTTTAATTACCATCGATTTTTGCAAATAGTGGCTTTGCTCCTCCCGTGGCTGCATTTGGGCCAAGGATTGAAGCTGTGCTTGTTTCAAGGTAGGATCTGCAGGAGACCCAGTGTGCCTGCAACTCAGGAAGTGCTTGGCGCCTTCACCAGTGGAGATGGCACCTCCAGTGCAGTCTCCCTGCTTGTTTCCACCTGGGTTCCCAGCCCTGCCATGCAGGTTCTGAGCAGGAAGCTTGAGTTTGATGCCGGTGGCTCCAGATGAACTCTCTTCTTCCGCTGGTTTCATGTGGGCCTTGCCTTGTTTTCTGACTCTTTGTTTAACCTAATCCCTGTGTCAGAGCTCTCTCTTTATTCTTCAGAATCCTGGCAGGGATTTGGTTTTTTTACCCTATGCCTTCCTAAACATATTGTGTCCATCTGCTTCTCTCTTACTCGTGCCCACCTCAATTTAATGCCAAAAGCTCGCCCTGCCAGTTCATTCTTACCTCACTAAACTCTAGATCCCTCGCTTCAAAGACACTGTTGAAGTCATTCAACTAGCAGAGGGAAGCAAACTGCTAACAAACAAAAAATGTTAGAAAAGTGAAGCCTTCAACGTGAGCAACCAAGATTGGCTCACTGGTTAGAAGAATCTGGCAGGCTGGGGTAGGTCTAAAGTTCCAGTCGCTGATTAGTCACACCTCGCTGTTAGGAAATGGAGTAGGAAGGCATGGTAATCCACCTCAGAGGGGATCTTGTGTACTCAGCACTACATCAGAGTCTCTGCTGCACTAGATCTACCAACAGGACACTAGCAGCACCCCTTCTCTCCATGAGACAGTGCTCCCTGCACCAGTTAAGCAGTTCTGTCTCAGGATGGCCTGTTATTAAAGTCCCTTTAGCTGGGTCCTGGGCTCTCTACACCCTCCTTGCTCTCTCCACAGACCACCTCCTCCTGCCAATGGCTTCTACCACCACCCATGACTTGTGAAGTGGGTCACTGGTTTGTATTCGAGCTCAGACCCCTCTCTTTCAGGTTCCACAGCAGTCTATAAAACTGTCTGCTTGGCATCTCATTTGCATGTTTCAAAAGCATCTCAATATGTCCCGAAATCAAACTCATAAGCTGCTGCTGACCTCATACCCACCTGAGCTCCCTTCCACACCTGGTTCCCTTCCAGTATTGTCCATCTGACTAAATGGCCCAACCTTCCATCTGTTTACCTGTCCAACTGTCCATCATCCATCTATCCACCTATCCAACTGTCCATCATCCATCTATCCATTCATCCTTCAGCCAGTTAGATGTGCAGGCGTCATCTCTGGCTCTTCTGTCTTCCTCACCCTGTGTCCTATCCATCTTTCGGTTGGGTCCATTACTTCTTTTGAATTCATTGACTCATTTTCTTTCTAGCCAACATCGTCATCGTGTCACACTGGGGCTACTGGAAATTCCTCAACAACTGTCCCTTTAGAACCTATTTTTCTGTGCAGTCAGATCTAAATTTTCCAATGGAATTTGATTACCACCCCCTCCCAACCCCTTTAATGAAGTTTCCCTTGTTCTTACAATAAAGATGAAAGTCCTCAACCTGCCCCAGAAGGCTCTGTACATCTGGCTTCCACCTTCCTCTTTCCCTCCCTCCGACTCCCACCCCCATCCCTTCAGCTCTAGCTACCCAGGCTTCCTTCAGTTCTTCAGACCCAAGGGGCTCCCCCACATGACAGTGTCTGTTCACATGACCTCTGCCTCCCAATTCTGTAGCATCCTCCCTGCTCCGTCCCCTCTGTTCGGTTGTTTTCTATGTCCCATCCTCAGGGAGGTGTTCCCACACCTCCTCACTCAGTGCCCATGTTGTGAGTTCTCATGGTACCACAACTCCTTCTGTGCCCTTAATTTGAATTTTATTTTGTAATCCCTTACATCACCCCCTCCTCCCCCACAAAATCTCCCAGGACCATCAGAGGGCAAGGGCTCTGTCAGCTGTTGCTCCTGCGGTCACCCCAGAGTCCCTGCATCTCCCACCTCTGCCCCTACCCCACCCCCACTGCTCCAGCGGCTCAGGCTTTCTTGCTATCTGGGCCACCTGGGCGGCCACACTCCTCCACTTTCTTACCTGCTGCAAGTCCTGGTTGGCATCTCCTCCCCTCAGGGAGGCTTTTCCTTGACCACAGTCTAAAGACATCGCCCACCCTGACCCATCTCCCCTCCCTGCTTCATTTTCCCTGCTGTGCTCACTTCCTAACACAGGTGTCACACCCTGCACTCAGCGATTGTTCCTGTCCCCCCAAAAAGGTGTAGCACGACACCAGCACAGCATCCTGTCTGCTTTGTTCCCTGCTCTGTCGCTGACACCTAGAATAGTGCCTGGTGTATAACAAGAACTCAGTAAATATCTGTTGAAAGAATGACTGTGGTTTGGCAGAATGCCTGGCACATGGCAGATCAATACATACTTATTGAAGAAAGAACAGAAGAGAGGATGAAGAGAGCCTGGGAAGCTTCTGCAGATTCTGGCTCATTATCTCCAATTGCCAGTCCCCAGAAAGAGGAACCGGCTGCAAGGGGGCTGCCGCTGCCTCGTTAGCAGGGAGATTTGGTGTACGCCTTAAGCTTAGAGTTAATTATAATTAGGAGCTGTTGAGAGTATTAGGAGGGCTATGCTTTTGTGTGGAGAAGCGGTAATGGTGGATAGGGTGTTGGTTTATATTTGGAAGGGACTAGCTCAGCAAATTTATAGTGTAAATAAGGGAAAAGTTAACTTACTTAAGAGCAAAAGCCAATAAACAGTTTTAAGGACCATTAAAACTATTTTATATGCAAACACTGCTGCAAAACAATGAATGTGATCATTACACCACTTCTGTGTTCTTTGAAAAGCACTAACAATCTTTGTAAGATATGCTGACTGAATCCCCAATTCCTCATCCTAGTTAGTGGTGTTATCCCAAGTCTGAGGCTCTAGGAAGCAGACTTCCCAGCAAGTGGAACTGACTTTTCTACAATTACATAATTTTTAGGCGGGGGATGGTCATACTATTCACTATGCCCATAAAGAAACAGCCATTATGTACGAGTGAGTCATTATGTGTGTGTGGGTCATTATGTGTGCGAGGGTGTAGGAAGCAACAGCAAACTAGAGGAAGGGCTATGCCCAGGAAGGGGCTTCAGGACACCACAGAAGGTGAGAGGAAGATTAGAAGGCTGGACAGAGAAGTCTCTTTTTGACACTGTCCCAAGAAATATGGAAAAATAACACAACCCAGTAGAGAAATACTAAAAGAGCACCAGGAAGGGATGGGATGGAGGGCGGTGAGGGCTAGAAAAGGTAGCTTCAGAGGTCACGGCTAAATGACAGCCAAGCACAGTGCCTGGAAACGGAAGCCAGGGTACCGCCTGGGCAGAACCGGAAGTGCTCACCAGTAGGGAGCAGGATGGTCCCTGAATTACCTACCAGCTCACTGCTTGGAATCTGAGACTTCCACATGCTGATTTTTTTTTTTCATTTTAAATGAAGTAAGAAATCTGCTAAACTGAAGAATAACACGGAAGTAATGAAGACGTGGGATTTTTTTTCAGGTAACAATGAGCGATGTTGTTTTAATGTGGCATTTCTGTCCATTTCCACGACACGTGATCTTGTCAGGAAATTCTGACACTGAGAAGGCTCACGACTCACCCAAGGTCACTGAGCCAGTACGCGGTAGGACAAGGACTCCAAACTGTTTCTCCTATCTCCAAACCCTATGTCCTTCTCTTTTGTCCGCAAGGTCTTTCTTGATCAGTCTGCCGCTGATCCACTCACCGTTCTCCTGGACATCCCCAGTGGTGTCCCCACAATACGTTTTCCATTTATTTATGGACCTGAGATCTAATATTTCATGCATGTCTTAGCCTGATCTGGCCACAGACTGCGAATTCATGGAGGTAGGAAGTAGATTTAAACCCATCCCACCTCTGACCACATTGTGCCAGACACACAAATCACACTTGATACCTGTATTTGGGGTGCTGAAAAAATTGATCCTAAGTTCAGGGTCCTGAGAGCTGAACACGATCTTGGAGGTAGAAATGTACCCGGGGGGGTAGGGATAAGCTCCCCTCATGGAATCTGTTCTCCACTAAACCAGGAGTCAGCAAACTACTGTTTGTGAGCCAAATCTAGCCCATTGCCTGCTTTTGAAAAAATGTTTTCCTGGAACATAGTCAGACCCATCCGTTTCTGTATTGTCTGTGACTGCTTTTGCATGAAAACAGCAGAGCCAAGAAGCTGAGCTGAGACTGAGATCAGCCTGTAAAGGCTAACACGTTTACTACTGGACCCTTCACAGAAAAAAGTTTGCCAACTCCCTGCACTAGACTGTAATTGCTAGAAGGGCAGTATCCATTTGTGTTTTATTATCTTTTTTTTTTTTTTTTGAGACCTTTGGAGTCTTGCTCTGTCACCCAGGCTGGAATGCAGTGGTGCGTTCTCAGCTCACTGCAACCTCCGCCTCCCAGGTTCAAGGGATTCTCTTGCCTCAGCCTCCTGAGTAGCTGGAATTACAGGCATGCGCCACCATGTCCAGCTAATTTTTGTCTTTTTAGTAGACACAGGGTTTCAGTTGGTCTCAAACTCCTGACCTCAGGTAATCCACCCACCTCAGCCTTCACTATCTTTTTATAGCACTGCCTCCCACAGAGACTGGCAAAAGAAAGTAATTAATAAATATTTATTGAATGAAGAGATGGATTATTGGACCCTTTTAAGCACATACTCTCTGTCCAGCTGTGACAAGGAATGGATAGAGGAATAGAATTCAGTGATCCTGTGACAAAACAGCTGTACACCAAATACCCACAAGGATCAAGTGGAGACAAAGTGGCCAGAATCTCTGGAGGTTTAAAGGAGAAAATCTGCTTGGAACATGGTGGGGGGCCTGTAGACATTTTCTAGAAAGGAAACAATCAATATAGGGCCATCGCCATATTTGCCTGCCTCGGCCTCCTGAGTAGCTGGGACTGCAAGCACGTTCCATCATGCCCAGCTATTTTTTTTTTTTTGTAGAGACAGAGTCTTGCTTTGTTGCCAAGGCTGTTCTCCAACTCCTGGCCTCAAGCAATCCTCCCACCTCAGCCTCCCAAAGTGCTAGGATTATAGGTATAAGCCATTGCACCTGGTGAAAACCAAGCCAGTGGGATCAATCATCCCAGCACCTACTAGCAGCGGTTATAAAAGCTGCTCCTGGGTTGGAATCCTGCCTCCATACCTTATTAACTGTGAAATCCTTTAACTCTCTTTATCCCTCAATTTCTTCAGCTATAAAATAGATACAAAAATATTACCTATTTTGTGGTGTTGTTACAGGAAGTGAGCAAGTTCATATGTGCAAAGTACTTAGTGTGGTGTCTGGCATATGTAAGTGCCCAGCAAATGCTAGCTTTTTTCACTCATGATTCAAAAATCTACCTCAAGTGTCTCCAAGAGGAAGTATTAAACTATACACTGAGAAGAAGCAGACTCAGTGTTACATTGGGCAAAGGCCAGTGGGATCTCTCAGCATACCCAAGGCTACATCCTTTGACACTGCATTCTGTATGCTCAGCACAAGGCCACATCAGTGACGCTACAGCGATGAAGTTTAGGCTCAGCAATGTCCCTTCCACTTGATTTGGCAAGGGGATTCCCTATTTCACTTCCAAGAATCTCTGTGAGTTTGTGGCAGAGCTGAAGGGACTCCTGAAAAGGATCCTGTAAGCCACCAGGAGAAATATGGATTCTTCTAACAGTGCAAAGCTTCAGTGGGCTCCCAGAGAAAATGAAGGAACTTGGAAGGGTCTAGATAGACCAAGAAACCATGTTTACCTTCTCCAAGCCTCTGGAGCCCTGTGTACCAGGCACTGGACTACTGCCACTCTGCCTGGTCGGGTCTGTCCTGGGGGAAGGGGTACCAACCATCTCATCTCCATGACCTTTGTGTCCTCAGTGCCCATATCAAGAAAGCATCCCACAAGTGTTGACGGAATCCACTGAGGAGTAATCAACCTTAGACCTCAGGACAGCATCTCCTACCTACAAAGGACTGTGACATGACCACTCCAGTGCTAGTAAATACAGCACGCTCTAAAACCAACCTACCCAACACATGAAGCTAGCATTTGTACCTGGCAACACTGGGGATCTGGCTTTCTTGATGGCCAGAAGGAAAGCAGCACGGGCTCAATTGGGACATTTTGTGCCATGTGCAAGCCCCACGCTACCACCCTCCCCCGTTTCTTTTTCTAAAACACATTGAAATCTGTGCTAACTAGATTAGTAGCCACTAGCCTCATGGACTATGTAAATTCAAAATAGTTAAAATTAAATAAAATTTTAAATTCATGTTGTCAAACTCTTGAACAGCAAAAACAAGATTCAGTTTCTCAGTTGTACGGCCACATTCCGAGTAGGCAGTGCAGCTACTCCTGTGCAGCGCATGGCTACCGTCTGGGACAGCACAGACACGAAACATTTCTGCAGTCACAGGAAATTCTGTGGGCAGCACTGTTAGAGAATCTGTACTGTCACACTAAGCAGTGTGAACTCAGGCAAAGACAGTTTAACAGCACTTTCACAATCAATAAAGCTAATAGATCGCTCCCCTGGAATAACCAAACCGTCCAAGTCTGTTCTCTCATAAGAAATGAGACATGATGAGCAAAATGTTCTCTTGGCCTAATCCGCATTGTTGTGTTGTTTTTTAAAAATGTATGCATCTTTATAAATAGTATTAATTCTGATAGGCGACTACAGTGGGCCAGTCAGTGCCTTGATGCAGTCATGGATGATGGATAGCAGTTTAACGTGGGGGATGGACAGTGCGAGCCCTGGGAGAAGCGGTTTCATCAATCCAGCACACATCTCAGCATTGTTTACGGAATGTTAATGAGGGTGGGCTCGACTTAAAAACCATCCAAGGCATTATGGATTGGTAACATTCGGTTTCACAGGCACTGGGAATTTCTAAGCTATAATCCTAGCTCTTTTGCTAATGACTGTTGTGATACGGGGAGTATCATTAACTTCTGAGATTCAGTTTCCTGTCCTTAAAATGGGGCTTTTACTGACCTACCTAACCCAGTGTCCAGAGGATTAATGAGTTAATGTTTGCAGAGAACTCCAAGCTCCTGCATTAAGGCATGTGGTGCATCGTTAGTTCCATTCATTCTCAAGTAGCAGCTGGGAAACATTAGGACTTTTATGTTTACTCCATTCAAAATGCATTTTCCTTCTCAGTATTTTAACGTTACCTATGTTACCCAAACCTAAATCTAAAAGTAAAACAGGGCCCACAGCAAGAGTACAATGATGAAGTGGGGGTATTCAGATGGTTATTCCTTTCTTTAGTATGAGTGCAACACCAGCTCTTCTAGAAGGATGAAGGCGGGAACTGCACTGTAAATTTCCTCTGTATAAGCCTGGTGGTTAATCTTACCAGATGCAAAAAGGAAGTTCTACAACAGCGCAGTGACACTGTCGACACTTACATGCAATAATATTCCCATATCTGTTCTTCATTCTGTTCTCATCTTTCTTAGCCGAGTCCCATGGTGCAGACTGCCCTTCAAAGAAGCTCTAGAAGGAAGGCAAAGTGACACTGAGAATTACAATCTGGCGCAGTGAACAGAGGGATCTTAACGATGGAGGATGGTCTTAAAAAATGCAGAACAAGGGTCAAGAAGGAAAGAATTTCTACAAGAATGAGATAAAGGATTATTACACTATATTATATTTTAAATATTTCAGTTAGCTTTTTCTATACTTTGTTTTCCTTTAGTTACTCTCTTACAAATGCAGACATGGAGGCTAAAGAGTGAACCCACAATTTCTCTGTACAACCCAGTAAAAATGGTCACATGTTCATCCCCATCCCACCTGAATATTTACTACAGAAAAATTAACGTTTCTCTCAATTTCTTAATGACATTATAATTTTTCAATATTCTTGTAAGAGATATAATGATGTCTTCTTCTCTCTATTTGCTAATAGATGAAAGGTTATTTTTGGTTAAAACATGAGAGTAGGTAAGCTGAGACGACTTCATAACTTCCAGGCTAAAATCCTGTAATAATCTCTGCCTGAGTTTTCATTTTTAATGGAGTTTAGATGTCCACTTATTTAGGGATTTGGCATTTTGATGCCTGGCTTCTTTAATCTTTAGGTTATTCACTTTTTTTAATTCAAGTTGTAATGAAAACATCCTCTACTCTCAGTGGACAAATAAAAAAATATGTGGGACTTTTGTTTCCACTTTAGTTCACATTACATTTTACCTTTATGTGGTCAACTATGTGAGGAGGTTATGGGAAAAGGATGGAAGTGAAGAGGATTCAGTAAAACTATTTCTTGTTTTGGCCACGGTACTCATATACTTCCTGGCACCCACTGGGAAGGAAGAGGGAGGGAAAGAAGAAGAGATGAAGGGAGACCAGATGAATGAGAGCACCATTCGGGAATGCTCTGGGGCCAGAGAACATGGTGTTAGGGGCTTGTGTCCTCAGATGTGCCCCAGGGTGGCTTTCAAGTTCTCCCACAAACAGAAGCTCTTCTTTCCTCCCCAGTCTCTACCTCACCTGCGGAGTTCGGCCATCTGGGCCATTTCCAGCACTTAACAATATTTTGAGATTAGTCTGTTCCTAGGCAGAATGTATTTATTCCTTTTTATGAGTCCGACTCTCCCTCATGAGGTAAACTGTCACTTAGCATGCTGCAGTAGGACACACTACTCACAGACATCATGGGGTATCTGTGCCCCCTATGCCCACCTGTGTGCTGCACAGAATCTGACCACTAAGTGGACAGTGCTTAGCATCCTCTGTTGTTTCTATGTCTGTCTCGGCCACCAGGCTGTCTCCGCCACCAGGCTGTGGGCTGTGTGGAATCCAATAATTAGTTACTGAATGAATGAATAACTGTGGTGTCTGGTTATAGTATGTTTTGGTTTTGATCTCAAAATGAAGCTTTATTTCTACAGCTTAACTGTGCGAGAGGCTCTAAGGCTTAGAAAGCCTTCCTATCCACAGCCTGCAGATTTCATTCTGCCATAGCTTGTTAAGTCCACACCTTTTCTGTGGCCTGCAGGGTATGGATATGGCTGTTACCATACTACCAAGCTCGCATCAGAGACTAGCTGGAGAAGAGCCCAGCCCCAGGTCTGTCCCGCCCTCAGGCTTCAGATCTTGTCCTCCATACATCTACCCAACAAAACAGCTGATTGACATCATTTTATAACACGACACAGAAGAGTGAAAAAATAACACTACAAACATAAGAGTTAAGAGGTTTATTCTGCTCATCTTAATTTAAGGTCCCTTAGTTTTGATCATAGGTGACAACTTATTATCATAATAGTTTTTACCTTATATTTTATCACTTCAAAAACACGGCAGGATCAGATGTGCTATATAGGAATGGCTGTATTAATAGACTCACACTATGCATCACTTGTTGAAGAGTGATATGGTTTGGTTGTGTCTGCACCCAAATCTCATCTTGAATTGTAGTTCCCATAATCCCCATGGGCTGTGGGAGGGACCCGGTGAGAGGTAATTAAATCACAGGGGTCGTTACCTCCATGCTATTCTCCTGATAGAGAGTGAGTTCTCATGAGATTTGATGGTTTTATAAGGGGCTTTTCCCACCCTTCACTCAGCACTCTTACTGCTGCCACCACATGAAAAAGGACATGTTTGCTCTCCCTTCCACCACAATTGTAAGTTTCCTGAGGCCTCCTCAGCCCAGCAGAACCGTGTGTTAATTAACCTCTTTCCTTTATAAATTACCTGGTCTTGGTTATTTCTTTTTTTTTTAATTTGAGAGAGAGTCTTACTCTGTCACCCACGCTAGAGTGCAGTGGCACAATCTCAGCTCACTGCAATCTCTGCCTCCCAGATTCAAACGATTCTTGCGCCTCAGCCTCCCGAGTAGCTGGAATTACAGACATGTGCCACCATGCTCAGCTAGTTTTTGTATTTTTAGTAGAGATGGGATTTCATCACGTTGACCAGGCTGGTCTCAAACTTCTGACCTCAAGTGATTCACCTGCCTCAGCCTCCCAAAATGCTGGGATTACAGGAGTGAGCTACCGTGCCTAGCCTTGGGTATTTCTTCATAGCAGTATAAGAACGGACTAATACCAAAAGTAAAACACTGTATGATACAGGGCAGATACAAATAAAAACATTTTCAGGTTATTAATAAATTAATACAAATACTATCATTAAAAATTGCTAGTTAATTCCATCTAGAACAAGACCTTTACATATTCAGGGGATTTATTCAAACATGTAGCTTCTATTCTGCTATATAACATGCATTTAAAAATAGCTTCAGGGATTTTAAAGTCAGATACTCTTTTTTTTGAATAGTGTCTTTGTTACTCTATGAATGACAATAATTTTATAGTTGAGTAATAACTATGATTTGACTTCCAATAATTTAATTCTACTTTGAGTTTGTCATGATTAATTACCAATTTCACTTTCCTCTGCCTTTTCCACCCAACTAAAAAGTACTCAGATTTTGTTTTTTTTTTTATAGGAAGATGTAAGAAGAAAATTGAGAGACACCTTGAAGTCTTCCAGTAAATCCACAGCCTCAACTCATACAGAAAATGCCCCTGGATGCCCTGAGCCTTCACATGCGGACCCGAGCCACATGACAGTCCCTGCCCTCTCTGGACACACAGACGCTCCCTTGTGGGGAACAAAGCTCACATCACAGCTGTGTTTCTTTAGCATTTGTGGTTATCACAGGACTGCCAATAGCCCTCGTATTTAAAAACAGTTATTTTAGTTGTATTATTTTCATGTAATTGGTGACCAAGAAACAGACACAATCCACAAATGAAATAATAACCAATTGCACTGCATTTGAGCACTACAGTTCCCAGAATGTTTTCCTATGGATGGGGCCCAAGTGTTATCCATCTCTGAGTACTTATTATGGGAGCATCAACAAATATGTGCAGATGAATGAGTCCGTCGTCTCTCCTGGTCTTCACTAGAGGAGAGTACATGAGCTGTCCCTTACAGCTGAGGGACATGAGATGAAGACAGACACCTCAACAGCTCCTAATACAACCCATATCAGAAGTCAGTGTTTTCTGACTCTTTATCCACTGCTTTTTCTCTACCATCCTCACCCTCAATGACCTTGAGAAGAAAACAGTAGTAAGTCAACTTAAATACATATGGTCAACAATTGTTTTCCATACCAAGATTATCTCTGCTTGTCTCTGGAAGAATGTCTACAAGAGAATATAAAAAAGGTCAACTAAACTTTATTACTTTTATAAAACAAGAATTTTTCTTCTCATACATGACATGTGTTCATTCCATGGAAGCCATTGCAGGAAAAGTTCAACTTCTTGCAATGAGACTCCCACCTTCTTATCCAGGAATTATATGAATCTCTGTAAATGTCCAAATGTATTTTTTAAAATACAAAACAAAAAAACAAAATTAGAGGTGGTCTGAGGAAAAGATCAGATAACTAGTGCCTCTATAGATAAATGGCACAGTCTCCTGACTCCGTACAGATATGGTGACGGTGTCTTGCATTTTCTGTAAGTGTTGCTTCCAATTATATAGCCAATTTCCCCATGGATACATTTGTATTATTAAGACCACGTGTCCTCATGCCTGGCTTGGAAAATAAGTAATATACCTATGGGAGCCCAGAGAGAAAAGGGACGGGTTTTCTAGATTGGTTGCCTTGGATTTTATTTCCTTTTGTTATGGAGATTAAAAATGTTTTTTCCTAAGATGAATCCAGTTTTGAATGTTATGGCTTTTTTCTAGCATATACCTTCAAGATATCTAGGAAAATATTTACCTTACACTTTAGACTCCCTCTTATGCCTAAAGTGAGGCAAAAGTCAATTGTTTAAATTTTTAGTTAGAAAATAAAACTTTATCTGTAGCTCTGGAGCCACTGAGTATTCAGAGAAGCCATGATATGGTACATGGATCCCTCAGACTATGTGCCTCTGGTTGCTTTCCCGGGTAACAATTCTCAGAGCAACTATAGTAACTGGGATAGAAAGACTGCCATCAGTGTCTTAGAATACTGCTTCATGTCTAGTTTGCAGCCAGGACTGCCACAGATGTGCAGCTGCAGAGGTGGCAGACATACGTCCTTTACTCTTCCTTCCCTAGAAAGACTGAGGATTCTCTAATGACTCTGTGAGTTCACCCCACTTCCTTTTTCTTTTTTTTTTTTTGTAGACTGAGATGGACATAATTGCTAATAAATGCAGTAGTAAATTGTGCCTGAGGAAAATCAAGTAACACTGGGTTATGTGTAACTTTGCTATCCAATTATTCTATTAAGTCTCTTTTCACATACTTTTTCACTTTTAAATATCTTTTAATAAATTAAGCAAAGTCAATGCAAATTTTATAAGATGTTCTCCGGTGCATTTTTCTTTGGGCAAGAATAAAAGGTCTTTACCTAACTTTTACGAGGTCAAAAGTTGTACGTGTTCTTTTAAAATTACATAAATTGAATTACTGAATGCTTAAGAAGAATTCTACTCTAAACCAATATTCTTGGGAAGTAATCACCACATAATTTATACTGTAGAAAAGAAAGGTTCCTCTCAAACTTGTTTAAAAAAAAAGACAATCAGGATTTGAATCCTCCCAATGCTGTTGGAAAGAAAATAATTTTGTTCTTTGGAGCATGGATTTTCGAAGCATATGCCAACGAGTGCTTCTGGTCTCTGGGGGGAAATTTTGCTTATCTTCTTGCATCTCTCTCTGGCAGAGACAAATCCTTACGTTGAAGTTTAAGCACAACCTCCAACTCCTCCTCTATCTCTCACCTCAGAGTCTTTCCTTGACAGAATTATGGGCAGGCTTGCTAAAATCAAATTCAGCCAAAGCTCAGGCATAATTTTGAACAAGTGGCTCAATGAGAGACAGCAGAAGGGATGGCTGAGGGAACCAAGGCTAAGAGCATCATTCAGCCCCTGAGGACGTCCCATCTGCAGAGCAGCAACTTAAAGACACGTGTGGGAGGCAGGCGATGACGGCCCCTGCTCCCAGCACAAGTTTTATAGCTGGGATTTTGAATATAATATGCACATTTAGGTAATATTTAGTGTTTAGGGCAGATTTTAAATATGCAGGTATAATTTAACGCAGCAACTATGAACTTTCTATTATGAAAAAAACACTATATGTATTTTTGGGATTTAAGTTAATGGTCTCACTGCACCTTCTGTTAGAATTTTCATAAATATACTCATGCTTTTATTCTACTTAAAATGTAATTAAAGTGTTTCCTCTGACTACCTTAGCTCATGTATACTGCAAAGAGGCAGCCGACCTGGGAACCACTCTGAAAGAGTAATAAGTCTCCGAAATAATAAAAATGAAACCAGGCAAGCTCCAGTGAATACCAATGACTTCCCCGCTTTAAGATGCTGCACTCTCCATGGGCACAGAGCAGAAGGAAATTGAACATCCTGCATACTGTCATTTTTTTCTGAATAGGAAACATGTTTTTGTGATTCAATAACCTCCTTCCCCACCCCTCATACCACCATCATTTTCCACAGGATATAATTATACATCTCAGTTGCCCACCTCAAGAGAACATTACTCCAAAATGATGCAGTCTGTTAAAAATGCCACAGCTCCTAGATATTAAAAAAGGAGAAAAAAAATCCTATTCAACAAAAAAGCTGCCAGAAAGAAAGGGACGCAGGTCAAGGCTGTACATAATGTACAGTATGTTTTCAGGCAGTGCAGGATCAAGTTTTTTAGATGCTTCTGAAATAGAAATTTTCCTCCCTTTCTCATATGATTAAAATCGTGCACGTAAAATGACTAAAATTGTCACCCTGAAAGAAGGAAGATGAACTCACTGGGGCATGCAAAGTCTGTGAACTTTCTTTGTTTTCTGCTCAGACTTCTCTTCTGGTGCTCTGAAGCGTCGCATTTTATTAGATCCATATAAACTATTTATTGCCATAGCACTAAAGCAACTGAAGACACCTAACTTTGCCTGATGGGCCACAAAGCAGACTGCCCCAGAAGTTCAGGTACAGCGGTGGCAGTGGTTCCTGGTCACTGTCATTCTCCAGTGTCCTGAACAAAGGCAGTCAAAAGGAACATGTGATGCTCAAAAGTAAGAGAGGTGAGGATTGAGTGAAAACAAGAATCCGGACACATGAACTAGGCTTTTAAACAAACTGGAATCTAAATGTGAACATTCCTTGATCTTTTAAAGAAGTTGCTAATCTCTGGCCACTTTTCACTACAACTTAACACAATTTGAAATTGTGCAGAATTTTTCTATTTTGCAGGATTAAGAACACCCATCCGTGATCTTGGCAATATTTATTGTATAATTACCTTCCTTTACCTATTATCTCTTTCTCTTCTGATAATGGGATTGAGGTTGGCAGCCTAAAAATATATGTATACAATGTTTTCGTACCTCGAAGCAGTCCCCATGATGTCTGACTGTGCTTTAGAATATGTTTCTTATTCTACTGAATATTACTCTGAATGAGGGATTTTACGAGTGATTTTTGGAGCAATGCCATGTATTTCCTGTTGATCAATACATGCTTATTAGGTTTGTGAAGCTCTATAACCGGTGAGCATTTTAATCCTGTTCCATAGATAAGAAAATTTAGTATCAAAGACATTGAGTGGCTCCCCTGAAATCACACAGCTGGTAAGCAGAAGAGCTGGGACCCGAGCCAAGGCCATTCCACTCTGAACTCAGTGCGCCTCCATTTGGCCACAAATCTGGCTCAACCTGTGGCTTTGTGCCCGCTGCACTGCACAGTGAATGTGGCATTTTGAAGTCACCCGGGCCATGGGTCTTAAGCCCCGAAGTATTTCTGGTTACCACGTTTTATGGAATGAGCCAGTTCGGTGACACAGTCCTATCACCATTTGCATAGTGATGCTTCCTGGTGATGTGAGTGTGCACACCCTGGAGGGACCCTCAATCAACTTGCCTTTCTCTTCAAATTTGCCCAATTTCAAAAGTCCCCTTTCTTCCCACCTTCAGAATCACTGCGGTAGTCAGCTCCCGCTAATGAAGTGACACAAACCTCAAGGGCACTGGAGCAGAAATAAGTTGAGAACCACTGATCAAGTGGTAACAGTGAAAAAACATATCCTTTAAGTGAGTGACAAGGGGAAACAGTCATGAACACAGTAACTGCGGCGTGTTCATGGCTGCTGAACATTCCATGGACAAGGCCAGTGCTCCGTGGGATTGTAGAGACTGACGCAGAGAGGAGTGAGTGTCAATGGGGCATTAATTGTAAGAAGCAGAGGGTGGGTGTTAGGGGATAGTCAATCCTTTCTTGGCCTGCACTCCTCTTTTCTTTTGTTCCCTAGAAAACAGTTTAATAACAGAGACCTACATCCTAACCCATGCCTGGGGCTCCCCCTTATCTGGAATGTCTTCTTGGGGCTGGGTGCCTCTGTCACCTTGCCCATAATGAAGCGCTCAGTTGCATTTCAGGGAGTCCTTGTTTCCTTGGCACCTCCCTTCAGGGGCTCTCAAGGGCTCATCACAAGAATATTTCATCAGTTTGGAAGTCAAAGGCCGCATTTCCAGATTCCTTCTTCCTGTGAGAGTCTCTGCTGCTTCTTATGGAATGAGGACAGTGTCCCGAAGAAGCTGGACCAAAGGGTTTCTACATGTTTAGATTTATTACATAACATTTGGTCAAAGCGGACTTTTTTTTTTTGGAGATGGAGGCTGGAGTGCAGTGGCACAATTTCGGCTCACAGCAACCACCACCTCCAGGGTTCAAGCAATTCTCCTGCCTCAGCCTCCCGAGTAGCTGGGACTAACAGGCACACACCACCATGCCAGACTAATTTTTCTATTTTTAGTAGAGATAGGGTTTCACCACGTTGGCCAGGATGGTGTCAATCTCTTGACCTTGTGATCCACCCTAAGTGTCTAGGCCTCCCAAAGTGCTGGGATTACAGGCATGAGCCACTACGCCCAGCCAAAGCTGACTTTTTCGAGTTGCCCATCTCTTGATACCGATGTATATCGATGAAATCAATCTTTGAAGATTCTGGAACTTGGGATCTGTCCCTGTCCTCACTGCAGTGCCCTTGCAAACCCAAAGAGGCCACGGCAATTTAATAAGGTGTCAAAATAGTGATATCAATGAGCAATCTGTCACAGGTCCCCCAAAGAGGATGGCTCTGTTTTAGACGCAGCTGAAAGTATCTGTGTTTCCGCAGGTCATGCTAGGCTTAGGTCCTGTCTCCAGGATTGCCACCCCGCATTTCAGAGAGATAGCAATTTTCATTTTGCCTCTGACACAGATATTGGCAGAGTTTGGGATGCTCACACTACTCAAGAGCTGTAATTTCCTCCATGTCTGCATCTGACTTTAACACTGAGCCTGTGCAAATACACCCAGATCCTCAGAGAGCAGTAAGAATACCTCCTTGGAAAAGGCATCATCCGTCTAGAGAACAGATGGATGGTTTTGTGGAAATTCAGCTGCTCATTCCTTTGGAGAGCAGCCTCCGCTCCATCTCTCGCCTGTCGTATTGCAGTAGCTTCCTGACTGGTCTCTTTGGCACTCTACAGTTTATACGCTTGATCCAGAGTGAGCTGTTGAAAACGCAGCAGGGCACCTGTCACTTTCCCATTTGAAAACTGAGCTAGTGTCCCTCCTGACACTATGGCCAAGTGAAGGACGGTGAGACTCAACACGTGTGAAGCCCAGCATGCAGCCAATGCTCCATCAAGGCCACCTGTGACTTTCTCATTCTAATATGAAAACCTGAGACCTGATGACATTACATTCTTACTGACTGGACTACAAGTTTTTGTTGTGGTCTCCATGATAATTTTTTCCAATTTTCCCCCCAGTGGCTCTGTATTTTTCCTTCACTGACTCGACACAGTATTTGGAAGTTGGGTGGGGGTTTTATTACTGTCCCTCTTTTTTCTTTTTTTAAGCAAACATCCTTTTGCTGGTATTTCTTGGAGAGCTGTGCAGTTTTAAAATGTCCTCACCTCAGAAATCAGAGCACATAAACTCCATCAAATGTGACTGAAAATCTAAGGATACTTTTTTTTTGTTTTAGAGATGACAGGCTTGGAAATGAATAAGTATAGCAGAAAAAGGAATTTTAATGTGAGAGTTGTGACTCTTATTTTTGACATCTATTAATTTATAAAACCTACCAGCACAATTCCCAGGCTCTTCCTGCAATACCTAAGTCATGGTGACTAAAGATCGAATTTGGAATAGATAATTCTTTTAGAAATTTAGAAAATAAGGTTAGAAATATCTTTTCAAACAGTTTAGTGAAAAATTATTACATCTCAGTTTACTCTGCCAGAAAGTTCAATGCCTTTTCTTAAAAGCAAACACTTCTATGGAATATAATAACCCAAAGTTATCTGTAGAGTCATAGAGGCTCTCCTTTTATTTAAAGACTGATTTTGTTAGTCAAATGTCATATCTTATTGGAGAATGTGAATGCTCTCACTTTAGATCACATGGACTCCTTCTTGTGAGGGAAGTCTTGGCAGTCAGCCTTAGTCCACAAGAGTAAAGACAAGATTCTAAATAAGTAAAACAATGAGCCTGCACCAGTATGGAGCAGAAATCCTGGCATGGCAGAAGCTTCCACGTGGTGCTGATCACTCATCTATAGAGTCAGAAATGGGTACAGTCACCCTTGGGAATCCTGGAAGAACCAATTCACTTCTCAAAATGGAGAGCTCATTATGTCACAGTAGATCTTAGGTGAATGCCATAGTCATCTGAATCTACTCCCCTGAAACATTACTCATCTCACTAACATCCTTTGGGATTGGGAAGTTGCAATTAGCAGGTGGGAAGGAGAAAATGAGAATCCCTGGCAGCAAGTGACAAAGGCAGTCACAGGAGGACTCAGCAGCAACTCATGAGGTCTTTCCAAATTTTAGCCACTCATGTACACCTTCACCACTTCCCTCATCCCCTCACCACTTCCCTCTGTTATTGAATGATACAAATTCAACTCTTGTATATGTAAATACATTTACAGTACTTGCAAATAAATTTTACATCATTTTTGAAGCAAAGTCTCACTCTGTTGCCCAAGCTAGAGTGTGGTGGTGTGATCTCAGCTCACTGCAGCCCCTGACCTCCTGAGCTCAAGTGATCCTTCTGCCTCGGCCTCCCAAAGTGCTGGGATTACAAGTGTGAGCCACCGCGCCCAGCCAAGCCAAGAACTCTTACCTCAGGTAAAGATAATAGAAGAAGTTGAGACAACAAAAATGAAACAATAGTATTCAATCTAGCCAGGCAGTGCTGTTTGACTACCTCCGAGCCTGAGGCCTCTTCTACTTTGGCTGAGAGAGATGCAAAGAATGCTTGCCTCAAACCAAGGTTCCCTGATGAATCAAAAGCACTGAAAGACAACTAACAGGAAAGCCAATCACTCTCTCACCTGTGATTCAGCTCAGCTTATTCCCTATGAGTGGGCTTCCTAAAAATCACCTCGTACATCATCAGTTGTTTGCATCTCACACTTGGGGAAAACTGGGTTCACCATCTATCTTGGCTTAAGTGCTGCTGAGGTAAAAGAATGAGACGTAGGACCAGAAGATTCAGGCTTAAATCTCAGCTCTGACTGATTCCTAACTGTGTGACCACAGGTAAGTTACTAAATTTGCTTTTTAATGTTTACAGTAGAATTTCTATAATTAAATTATTTAACAGGATTGTTCTCTGTATTAAAACCAATGAATGTCAGTGGAAAAACCCATGTTGGCTTGCACATATAAAGTGCCATCGAATTGGTATGTTATTAGTATAAGGTGTATAACTTGTAGAATGTCTATGGAATGCACAGGTCATTAGAGTCACAAACATATATGTCCTCCCCAGACTACAGACTCCGCAAGGGAAAGGGCTGAGTCTCTCACATCCTCAGTAGCTGGCATTAACCTGGAACATATGAGGAGCTCTGTATTAGGAAAAATACATGATAATTATACATCAGAAGATTCGTGCATCCTGAATGTATTCAAATTTAATATTTTTGAGGCTTGGTTCTTTAAAATTTTTTTTTAATTATATACTTACATCTAGTTTTAAATAAATTACCATCAAGTTTCAGAGAGTAATACTGAAAAGAGACCTTTTACATGGAGGGCATTATTCTGAAAATTTTAAAAACTCCTCTAACGTTCTCTAGTATAGTATTTCTTCCCCCTTCAGAATCACAATCTGCTAAAAGGAAAACAATTAGTTTAAGTGAACCAAGGTCAGATGCTAAAAGGAAGTGGCCCAAATTTGTATTTAGAATCTGCTGATGCTTTAAAAAATGAAGAGGTGGCCCCAGTTCAAGAAACCAGAAATTGGATTAAAACCTTAGGGTCACATGGTTCAATATTTTTTATTTAGAACTACAAGGTTTGGGATTAAACTAAAAGTAAGATGCTTCACGCTTATTAGATGTACTGCCTTAAAACATTTTCAAGAAGGCGACAGAGTTGAAAATAAATGAAAGTAAACTCGGGGGTCAATTTTGAAATGCAAACAGCCAAGATCTAATGCCCTTGGAGGACCCACATTAGCAGAATGGACTTTCACACAATAGCTAGATATTGTTGCTTCAGCAAAGAAAATTCCTGAAAGGGAATCTGAATTTTTGCTAAGAAATGTCCTAAGAAAAAGAGGTAGGCTCAAATGATTTTGATTACGTAAAAATCCTTTTAGTGAAATCACAATAAATGATCAATTCAATAGTATTAATAAGAACAATGGTGGCCAAGTGTAGTGGCTTACACCTGTAATCCCAGCACTTGGGAAAGCCAAGGCAGAAGGCTTGCTTGAGGCCAGGAGAAAGAACAGCCTAGGCAACACAGTGAGACCCCGCCTCTACTAAAAATAAAAGAATATTTAGCTGGGTATAGTGGTGCATGCCCATTGTTCCAGCTACTCAGGCTCAGGAGGCTGAGGCAAGAGGATCTCTTCAGGTTTAGGCTAGGGTGAGTTATGATTGTACCACTGTCCTTCAGCTTGGGTAACACAGCGAGACTCTGTCTCAAAAAATAATAATGCTAATAATAACACAAGATAACAAATGCAGTTCTCTGTGTTCCAAATACTATGCGAAAATTTTTACCCAAAATATCTCATAGATGTAAGCTTACTAATTGACACATATTCTTGCCTCATTTTGTCATTACAGCTGTAACTTATGCTCATGAAAAGAGACCCCAGCATCTTTCAAACTTAAGGTTAACCTTATTATTAGAAGCATCACCAGTGAGTTAAAGAATCATTATGTTGGTAACCAATAACTTTGACATAAATTTTAAATTATATTAATGAATAGTTTTTAAAAAGTGTTTTATTTTGAAATAACTCCAGATTCACAGGAAGTTACAAGGATGGTATGGAGTTTCCACGTATTCCTCAGTTTTCCCCAACAATTACACCTCATATAACTGTACCCCAGGAAACTGAAGCAGGTACAGTGTACGTGTGTATTGTTCCATGCCATTTCATCTCAAGTGTAGATCTCCAATCAAATACAGAACTATCCCATCACCACAAAAAGCTTCCTTGTGGAACCTCTGAACAGGCACCGTATATTCACTAATTCCTGGAATCCACTAGTCTTACTGTTCATCTTTATAATTTCTGTGAAATTTAAGAAAGCCCTACAGATGGAATCATGAAGTACTGGCTTTTTTTTTTTCCTGAGCACAATGCCCTTGAGATCCATCCAAGTTGTTGTCTATATTATTAGTTCATTCCTTTTTACAGCTCAGTAATATTCCACGGTATGGATGTACCAGAGTTTGTCTAGTTATTCCCTTAGGCAAGAACAATTTGATTCCAGGTTTTGGTGATTACAAATAAAGCTGCATGGATACTTATTTACAGGGTTTTGTGGGATACAATTTTTCACATCTCTGTGATAAATGCCCAGCAGTGCTACTGCTGGGTCTTGTGGTAAATCTCTTTCAGGTTTTTTTTTTTTTTTTTTTTTTGAGATGGAGTTTGGCTTTTGTTGCCCAGGCTGGAGTGCAGTGGTGTGATCTCGGCTCACTGCAACCTCCACCTCCCAGGTTCAAGCGTTTCTCCAGCGTCAGCCTCCCTAGTAGCTGAGATTACAGGTGCGTGCCACCACACCCACCTAATTTTTGTAGTTTTAGTAGAGATGGGGTTTCACTATGTTAGCTAGGCTGGTCTTATACTCCTGACCTCAGGTGATCTGCCCACCTCAGTCTCCCAAAGTGCTGGGATCGCAGGTGTGAGCCACCATGCCTGGCCTCTGTTTTAGTTTTTCAAGAACTGCTTAATGATTTCCCAAAGTGGCTGTACCAGTTCACACTTCCAGCAACAGTTTAGGAGAGATACAGTTTCTCCCCATTCTCACCAGCATTTGGTATTGTCTCTGCTTTTTATTTCAGCTGCTCTAATATGTGTGTGATGATACCTCATCATGGTCATAATTTTCATGTTCCTATCACCTGATCATTTTGACTTGTTAACTTTTCACGTGTTTATTTGTCATCTGTACATCCTCTTTAGTGAAGTGTCTTTTACGTCTTTGCCCATTTTCTAATTGGATTTTTTAAAACTAAATTTTTAGGGTTCTCAGTATTTTTAGATATGAATCCTTTGTCTGATATGTAGTTTGCAAATATTTTCCTCCAGTCTTCAGCTTGTATTTTCATCCTCTTACACAGCAAGAGCTTTAAATTTCAATGAAGTCTAATTTCTTGATTTTCTCCTTTAATGGAGAGTGCTTTTGGTTTAATGGCTAAAAATTCTCCACCAAGCCTTGAGTCCTGAAAAAATAACTTAAACTTGATATGAAACACTGCAAGTATCTGCAATGTCTGATAATTAAATGACTAAATTAGATAATAGCTAATATTGAATAATCAACATTGCATCAGTGACGTCAGAGTTGGTATCAGTACTGGCTATGTTAGGAGGCACCTTCCTCAAGCGGTCTGTGGATGTCAATCCACTTCTACCTGTAACTGAATGAAGAGGGAGGTGGCACTCATTTCTTAGGGTTACTGAAAGTTTCCTCTATCACTAGAGAAAGGTCAGGGTTGCTGAAAGAGGTGAAGCAAAGGAAGCTGCGGGTTCCTAGTTTATGGTGCAGTCAAGTTCCCCAACCAAAGGTTCTTTGTTTGCGGTGCAGTCAAGCACCCCTGCTCTATTCCTCCGTCATCATAACCACTTATAGTTAGCTCAGAACCACAAGTAGCAGTGGCCATCCTACTGCATGGCACAGATTTTTGTCTCTGTAGAAGGGCCACGCTCAAGTGATTTTGGAGTCCCTGAGGTCATCCCTGCAACAAGCATCCTGCTGTAGGTGGAGGAGGAGAGACCAGAAACAAAATGCTTCTAGAGGAAGAGAGCACAGTGGAAGAGATCCTGGTGGATCTGCCAGGATGTCCAGGAGCCCAAGGCGGCACCGATAAACCCACAGGGAAGGCTGAGAAGGAGCAAGAGACACTAAGAAGTGAAAAGCAGAGATGAAGCACGACGTCATTGCATGTTTCAGATAAAGAGCATGACAACACCTGGCTTCTGTACCTGCTGTGTTCCAGCTGCTGTGGGATGTGATGTTCTTCGAGCAGGGGACCCTTCCTTCACTTCCTTTGCAAAGCTGGTGTAACCATTACAACTCAGCTCAAATCTACCTTTTCCATGTATTTTCTACTTTCATTTTGGTTGGTCCTTTTTCCTTCAAAACTCTATCGTGGGTATTAATCCGTGCTACTTAAGTTTTCTTCACATATCTAATATGTGAGACTTAATGTTATTTTTACTGGCACAATTAGACTGTGTTGCCTTAACAGGGGGCCTGCGTCCCCATTTGTAACTTCCACAGCACAGAGCTGGGCATGCTTTGTGCTTTAGGCAGCTGCAGGGTGCTTGCTGCGGAATTCCTTTCATCACTGCACAGCCATCGTGCGTGGCCCCTCCAGAACAAGAATGTAAGGGCAGTTCTACGTTGACAGAAATGTTCTACTCTGCACTGTCTAATGTGATGGCTGCTAGGGCTACTTGTGGCTATTGAGCACTTGCAACGACGCTGGGATGACCGAGGAACTGAATTTTAACATTTAATGTAAATTAATTACATTTAAATAGCCACAGGAGCCTTGGAGCTACCACTTTGGACAGCTCCGGTGGTGATTCACAGGGGACCCACCATTGGGGCTGATGCCTTGCCCGGCCTAGCCTTGGTTGGGTCTCAAATTGCAAGATTTCTCAGCATTCCTGAACAAAGAATATGATTCTTAGTGTTACGGGCTGAACTGTGAACCCCCCACGACAAATTCATGTCAGTATGTTGAAGGCCTAACCCCCTGTACCTCAGAATGTGACTGTATTTGGAGACAGGGCCTTTAAAGAAGTAATTAAGTTAAACTAAGGTCATATGGGTGGATCCTAATCCAGTATGACTGGTGTCCTTTTAAGACAAGGTGAGTAGGGCACACAGAGACCCCGGGGCATGCATGCAGAGCTGACCACCTGCAAGCCAAGGTATGAGGAGAGGACACCAACCCTGCCTGCACCTTGATCTTGAACTTCCAGCCTCCAGACTGTGAGAAAGTAACTTCCCGTTGTGTGAGACAACCAGTCTAGCAGCCCTAGCAAACGCATACACTTCCCACTCTCAGAGACGCATCATTTCCAGTCATGGCTGCACACACATTAAATGGGAGTGACTCTGATGTGTAACCCTGAATGCCAACATACAAACTGTAAACGGGGAGATTTTCTTTCCAAGTGTCTGTTGTGCCTGCTGTGCCCTAGCCAGTGGCACTATCTAGAAAGCCAGATGCCTGAGCTGAGACTGTGTGGTGAGCACTGGGTTGGAGTAAACGAAGCAGAAAGCTTTCCGGGGATGTCATCTCAGGGCCAGGAGACTGCAAACTCTGCAGGCATGGCTCTCCCTCTGCAGGCTGAGTCAGTGCTGGATACACACAATCTCTGCTTCTCTGAACAGCCTCTCCATGGTGAACATTCATATGTTTTATTTCTTTTGGAGGTGTCGTTACCACTGAGTTCTTAGTCAAGCCACGGTTCATGTGAGCAGGGAGACATTCTGTCTCACTAGTATGGACCTGTGATATGCTGATTAAAACAGGCCTGCTTCTAGAGGCAGCTCCACCCCACTGCCAGATCCTTCAAGACACAGCATCAAGTGAAAGAAAATGCAGTCCACGGAGCTTACCACGGCTGTTAACCCACTCTTCAGGTAGGGGTTACTTTGTAATGATGGCACAGGTAGAATTAATTAAGAACTATATGGGGAGGCTAAACAGCCAGCAGCAATCTGCAAAGTCCCAGCATTTAATTAAGGGTCAGAAAAGGCCTCTCCTTATTTCTCCAGCCCTGCCTGCCACGTCAGGCCTGAGAGCTATGAAGTCTTGCACGGATGCCGACTTCATGCCTTTTCCATTTCACGTTCCTCACCGGGGGAAGATGACCTTGGCAGAGGTCATTATTACAGCGTTATTCTTTCACAATGCTCACATTTAGACCATCCTTGATGGAAGAGAACATTTCCTAGGATATATAATCTTCAAAAAAGAGGATATCACAACCTTCCAAAAGAGTCTGTCAATTGAGACGTGCTCTCAAAGAGGCAGTTACAAAACCCCTTTAGAAAAAGAAGTAAACAGTGTGTGTTACATGCATAAATACATGTCTGGGTGGAAAAACAAATCAAGAAAACAAGTAAACATTTCAATGAGTTTGGGCTGATTGGGATATGCAGACTTGTAGCACAGCATCCAAAGCGACCCTTCCTCTTGCCCTCTGTACCCCACACCTTTGACAGTTAGATTCTGGGTTCACAAGGATGCTCTGTGCCATGACCCCTTTCTTATTTTCAGCAGCTACATGCAATTTTGCACATACCTTAAGAACTTCAAACGAACTTCTAAGCAATTACATTTCCACTGAAATGTATAATGTGATCAGGTCTTTCATTTATTTATTTTTTCATTTTGCCTCCGCTTTCACTGATGACTGCAGCAATTCCTCAATCAGAAGTGAAGGGTGAGGTTTAATGACTTCATGTATAATTTAGTTTTCTGCAAAATGCTTCTCCACTTTGTTTTGCATAAGCTTAGGAAAGCATGGGAGTGTATCAGATCTACAAGGATACCAAGGATTTATATACATTTCAGCTCTACCTTTTTATCCTGCAACTTCCTTCACTGGAATTGTGCACTCAAGTTAAATTAGCTGCTGTAAAAATATTAGAAAAGTTCAGCTGCGGAGACAACAGATGCTTTAATATTTTGCATTGCTCCCCAAATAAAACCCTTAAAGCAACTCTGCCTGCTGTATAGATACTATTTTTACAAATAAGCCAGGCATGCCTTTCTCATTAGACGCATCTGAGATCAATTCAGGTAGTTTCTTAGGTGACATACGAGTAGGTCAATAGCTATGTGGGGTTGGCCAAAAAAGAGCCAAAGAAACAGTATATGCCACCCGTTCACAGTCTGGAAATGAAATAATATTATAGATTGAGAAACCAAAATCCTACTTTGTAGATATGCTTATGTTTCTCCATAGTTATTTTTTTTCTTCTAGCCCACTTCTTTCCCTACTCATGTGTACTTACAGATACACACAACATATTGGCTTTTCAATTTAAATCATTGTTATCTGAAGTCATTAAAGGCACCTCACTGTGTTAGTAACAGAAAATATGTTTAATGTATAGCTCTTCTAGTAGCATAGCTTTAATAACCAGTGGAATACCTTTCACGAATACCTTCATGTCATGAGAACATGAAATACACAGAAATACATAGGCACAGAAAACAAGCTTTAAAAAAACTTGCTCATTTTCAAGCTTCATTTCTACTCTAAGATTTTTAATTAGATTATACAGTTTATATAATTGTAATATTAACTTTTGGAAGTATGTTTATTTCTACATATCAACCGTTGATAAAGAATGTCAATATCTCTTCTCCACTGTTCCTTTATGTGATCACACGGCACTTATTGCTAAAAAGTATCACGACATTTAAGTGCAAAAGAAAAATACACTTTGCTCTCCTTTGGCTGCCTTCTATAGTGCCTCTTCAGTGCTAACTCCAGCAAATTTGTGCTCAAATCTCACTTTCAACACTAGGTAAGTCTGACTTCAACTAAAGTCAAAGTTATACAAGCAACACAAATAAAACTAAGCCACTTTACATGATGGAACTCCTAACATCAATGTCATATAGTTTTGCCATCAGTAAAACTCAATTTGCAACATTTCTACTGTTTCTTTATATCTTGGAAAAAAATTAAAAAGATTACAGTTTCGGAGCACTTTGAGAGGCCAGGATGGGCAGATCACTTGAGGCCAGGAGTTCAAGACCAGCCTGGCCAACATGGTGAAACCCCATTTCTACTAAAAATACAAAAATTAGCCAGGCATGATGGCGCACACCTGTAGTCCCAGCTACTCAGAAGGTTGAGGCAGGAGAATCAATTGAACACAGGAGGTGAAAGTTGCAGTGCAACTCTGCGTCACTGAACTCCAGCCTGGGCAACAGAGTGAGACTATCTCAAAAAACAAAAATACGGTTTTGGCAAATCTCTACAAATCATTCTTTTTTTTCTGTCATTCACAATTTGGAGAAAGTTGTCAGGCTGCATTCTGGTATATGATGTACATAGAAGCCCTGTTCCAACCTACCCTCCACTCCTTCAGGTCTCGCAGGCCCAAAACATAGGGAAGATGAGCATGGAGACTGTATTTTTTGTTTTAAAATGGCATGGGCCCCAGAGTCAGATGTCCTGGTATTCAGATCTGAGTACCTCTCATGAGCGTGGTGACATGCATATGAGACGGAACTCTCTAAGCGTTAGTTTCCTCATGTCTGCTGGGAGGACGGCTGTGCTGACCCTTAAGTGAGATCACACTTGAAAGTGATTAACTCAGTGCCCAGCCCATAGTTAATAGTCAATAACATCAACTGCTGTTAGGATAAAAATGATGATTTCTCTGTCTACCACCATGACGAAGTCCACCACCTGGTACTAAACATTTTCAAAACCAAGAAATTATGATCAGTTGTTAAACTTCAGCATTATTGGTCTATGTACTGGTCTATGTTGACCTATCATATGATAGTCTTGTAAAGAGCTCCTTGTCCAAAATGGGCAGTGTGGAGCTCACATCAAAGAACTGAAGGCCTTCTATTTAGAGAAGATGCAGTCCAGTTGTAACACTCACAAAACAGGCAGCAAACAAAGAGGTAGCAAATAGAGACTGAATTACGCTGCAGGGACTCCAATATGCTGTGAAAGTGTGGAGAAAGGAGAAATCAGTGAGGGATGGATGGGCTGGGTGAGAGGACTTCAAGGAGGAGGCAGGATTTGAGCTGGTCCTAGTGGAACCAACCTAAAGAACTTGGAAAGGTAGAGAACAGAAATGGGCTCCAAGCAGAGGCAAGTGATGCCTGCAACAAAGACAGTGGCATGGAAATGAGGGAACGTGTGGACATGACCGAAGCAAGAGGTTTTTATCACCGAACAAGGGGATACAAGGGAGGTGGGATGAAGCTCACTGATGAGGGGTCATAAACACTCAGGGCTTTAGGTACTGTGAGTTTCTAAGCACAGGGAAGTGAATAAATATTTCAGTGTGACTCAGGAAAGCAAAGCCTAGTGGTATAATGACTGAATTGATCAGACACTGGCAGTGATCCAAGAATGAAGGGACCCAGTTCTAGAACACAGTGAAAACATGTATTGATATATTGATGCATACGCAAAGATGTATACATAAACTGTCATTCTCACAACAGTCCTATGAAGTAGAAATGAACCCCTTTTCTCAAGTAGAAGTTGGACGTTTTGAGAGGTCCAGCAGGAGGGAAAAGCAAACTGTAGGCAACCATAGCAAAATGTGCCCTATGTCAGGCATCACGAGAAAATCTTCAGGAAAAGGCTTAAGATTTCTGACCTCATTCATGCCTCAAACAGCAGAACAATCTCTTTACCTACCTATAAAGCTCTAAACACAACAGAGTTTCCTGGAATCACTGAAGTCTTTTTTTTTTTTTTTGAGACAGGATCTTACTCTACTGCCCACGCTGGTGGTAGGTGGTACGATCATAGCTTACTGCAACCTCAAACTCCCAGGCTCAAATCCTCCACCTGAGACTCTGAGTAGCTGGGACCGCAGGTGCACACTACCATGCCCAGCACATTTTTTATGTTTTGGAGATGGGGTCTCACTATGTTACCCAGGCTAGTCTCAAACTCCTGGGCCTAAGCAATTCCCCCTGCCTTGGCGTCCCAAAGTGCTAAAATTATAACTACCACACCTGGCCCCATTGAAATCTATGTTTCCATTTTTAGCCTCCTTATAAATCAAATGGACAGAACTGAAAGAGGGATGCTTTGATTTTTATAATCCTTTTAATAACAATTTAAAAATCTAGCACTAATTTTTTATGCAGTTATTTTCTTACAGCACCTACCAGTTGCAGAAGAAACACGTTTCCTACAGTGACTGCAGGCTAAAGGATAATCACATATGTCTCATAAATTAAGGGGAAACCCTGCTAGTAATCCTTCAACATGCAATGCTGGAATGGTGTCTGATGTCAGTCAAAATCCCAGTGAATTCTTCCTCGATTAATTATGTATGCAAGCTCTTGACAAGGACATTAGAGGGATGTTTCCTGAGGACAGAGAGCTATGACTCTTAGCCACCCTAGCTCAAAGTTTTGAACTTTGCTTAACAGAGTTCTGGTACTTACGGTGGTGCAAAGGGCTGTGTCCCTAAGGCTCTGCATGTCTAAGAGTCCTCGTGGGAAGAGTTTACAGGTCTAATTATTTAACAAATGCTTAGGGGGATGTCATTCTGAAAAATGGCCTTCCAAGAGCAATGCCAGCACAGCTCAGGCACTGATTAAATGGTCTTGACATAATTGCCAGTTCAGAAGAATCATGACAGCCACTACTCAAACAATTCTGGAGTGAAAACTATTGAAAAGAGTCACATGGGAAAAGCACTGGAAAAGCAATTATGAAGAATCATTTATTTATTTTATGGGAACACTGATGTCAAATATTGGCAGTTTTTTGAAAAAGCATTAAAGTTATCTGACCAATGCAGCAGTCATAGCTAGAATGCAAACACATAAATTTAAAATTTTTATGTAGTGAAAAATAGATCAAATTCCATGTTCTGCAGCCTATCTGAGGCTCTTTAAAATGGTTAAGAGGTCAGAAATATTAATGAGATCTGTGCCAAACTGTAAACAAGAAGTCCAACATGGAAATTGGGTATCAAGACCCTAAACAAAGCACAAACCACTAAAAACTCCATACCAGATTTACTCCCCACCAACAAAGCACGGAACAGCACAACAGTGAGCAGTACGGGTGAGCTTAATGCTCCGTCTACTAGGAGAAGTACCAGCGCTACCCGGTGCTCCTGGGTGCAGTGACAATGGTTTCAAGCACACTGGAGCAGGTCAGTTGCCTCCCCACTGCAGAGAGCTGCGGTATCGAAATGAAAATGTTACTGGACTGCATGCTGACAGTCAGAACTAATGTTTAGAGGAATTTCCAAAGGGCAGAGGAAAATGGGCAAACCATATGGGGCTTTTGAGCAAGCTGTTTTTCCATCAGTTCTGAATCGTTTGGCCGGCTCCATTTTCTCCTCCTTTCTGCTCATCAGACTTACAGGACAAGTTGTATTGTTTCTAAATGCTGGCAGTCTTGAAACGCAAATACAACTTATAAAAGACCCACATATACCAATGATTCCTACTGTACTGCTGAATCCCCACAACCTCTGATTCCTGAGAATATGATTTTACTGGGAGGATCTTGCTTAAAAATTAGAGCTTTTAGACGAAGCTCTGAAGGTTCAGCAGTGAAATGAAAACAAGAAGGAATAGGAGCTGTGGAGGAAGATGCATGCACCTGGCTGAAGTCTAGGCTTCAGGGCAGTGACAAAAGAGAGAAGATGAATGATGAGCCCAGGGCAGTAGCAAAGAGGAGGTAACTGAGCAGAGGGTATGGAACATATAATCCCATCTTTCAGAACAACTGCAATTCATAAAGGGAAAATGAGTCAGCAGTCTGGGCTCACATAAAGATCAAGACTAGAGAGGTCCATGGAATCAAGGGAAATTAGAGATGTTCACTCCATTTTACATGAACTTCCTATATAGGAAGAAAAGGTAGGGTTCGGGAGAAGCCTAAGAACAAATGGAAGAAACGTATCTTACAACATAAGGTGATGGAAATGCATTCAAATGTATCAGTAATCACAATACACTAAAATGTACAAAGTGGTAACATAGTAGAATTTAAAGGCAAAAGCTGTGAGACTTGATTGAAATAATACAATCTAGCTATAGGTTATTTATAAGAGACACCACTAAAATAGAGGGGTTGAAAATATATTCTAGAAAAAATACTAACTAGAAGGAAACTGGCAAAGTTATATTGAAATTAGACAAAATAAACTGTAAAGAAAAACATTACTGAAGATAATACTATCAGTGCTTAATGATAAACTGTTGGATTCACTTTAAAAGATAGCAATCCTAAACTTGTATTTACATAATACCTTCAAAATATATTACCTCTTTCAACACACTTCTTTCAGTAGCTGAGAGGTTAAATAGACAAAAATCAAGTATACAGATAATTTGAACAAAAGCTTGATCTAAAAAATATATAAAATACTGTGCTCAACATTGTTTTTAAGAATACACAACATATTTAAGAAAACCGGCCATGTAATAAGGCTCTAACTAAGGTTCACAAATCACAATGGATTTTCTATGATTGTATATAACATAATCAAGTTGGAAATCACTAATAAAAAGATAAAAATCTCCCATGCACTGAGAATTAAAACACACACTCATAAACCCACATGCTTCTAAGTAATTCATGGGTCAAATAAATCCTAATAAAAACTAAAAACTATTTAATAGACATTGATAATAGAAATGCTGTCAAAACTGATTGGGTGCAGGACAACTGTTACTCAGAGGAAAAATCAGTACTCTCAAATCAATGTTTATATTAGGAAAAAAGATGGCAAGTTAATGTGTTTAGCACCTCATTTAAGAATAAGAAAATAATAAACTCAAAGAAAGGAGGAGGAAAATAAAGAACAAATAAAAGAAATTTTAAAAAATGTAGTATTAAAGATCAACAAAGACAAAAGTTACTTCTTTGAAAAGACTAATAAAACTGACAAACCTCTGGCAGGACAAGGAAAAAAAAAAGGCACAAATAAACTATATAATGATGAAAAAGGAATAAAAAAACATGAGTAACATAGGTATACACACGGGCCATGGTGGTGGTTTGCTGCATCCATCACCCCGTTATCTACATTAGGTATTCCTCCTAATGCTATCCTTCGCCAATCCTCCCACCCCCTGCTATCCCTCCCCTAGTTCCCCACGCCGCAGGCCCTGGTATGCGATGTTCTCTTTTCTGTTTCAGTGTGTTCGCATTGTTCAACACCCACTTTCCAGAACTTAAAGTGTAATAAAAATAAATAAATAAATAAATGTTTGAGATGATGGACATGCTAATTACCCTTATCTGATCACTATACATTGTACATATAAAAATACGTACCCCATGAATATGTAAAATTATTTAATAAAAAATAAAATATTGAAAATTTAAAAAAAGAAATGAGTAAAAAAATTAAAAGATAATAATATATTAAGAAATGTATGCCTCTAAATAAAAAACATGAAATGTAGAAATTCATGTGAAAATATTAACTATCAAAATTAACTCAAGAAAAATGAGAAATCTGTAACAGTCCTATTAACTGTTGACAAAATTTAGTAATCGAAAATTTTAGCATGAGGAAAATGCCAGATCTAGCCAGTTTTATTGGTTACTTCTAAACACTTAAGAGAAAGATAATTTTAAGAGAATAAAAAAATACGGAATGTGATCCCATTCATCTTAAAAAGCAGATATTATTTTAATTCTAAAATCACAATATGAAAATATAATAAGGATAATTAACAGATTAGACTCGCTTATGAACATCAATAAAAAGTGATCAGTTAGCAGCACTCAGCAATGTTTAATATATATCATGACTAAGTTAGGTTTATCCCAAGAATGAAGGGTTTGCTTTTTTTGGTATATATAATAATATTAATTATATAAATTACATATATATTAATTTGCTATGTTAACACACCAAAGAAGAGAAATCAAAATTATTTCATATATCAAAAAATGCTAAAAGTATCCTATCAAATTCAATATCTATCCATGGTAAATAGTACAAATAAACCAGGAATGGAAGGGAATTATCTTAACCTAATCATAACTGGTTGTTAATCAATTAAGGTTACTTGCCAACCTAAATTTTTAAAACATTTCATATAACATATATAGTGAAAAGATTACCACAATCAAGTTAGTTAACACATCTTATAACCTCATTTAGTTACCTTTTTTGTGTGTTTGGTGAGAACACTTAGGATCTACTTAAGTCTTAGCAAATTTCAAGTACATAACGCAGTATAATTAACTATAGTCACCATGCTGTACCATGCTGGATATTAGTTTCCCAGAACTTCTTCATCTAATAACTAAAGTTTGTACCTTTTAACTAACATCTCCATTTCCTGGAATCCCCCACCCCCTGGCAATTATCATTCTATTCTGTTTCTATGATCTTTTAAGATTCCATATGTAAGTAAAATCATATGGTGTTTAACTTTCTCTGACTTATTTCATTTTGCATAATGTCCTCAAGGTTCACTCATGTTGTTGCAAATGGCAGGGCAGACTTCTTTTTTATGGCTGAATAATATTCCATTGTATAGACATACCATAATTTCTTTATCCATTCATCTATTGATAAACGTTTAGGTTGTTTCCATGTCTTGGTTATTGTGAATAATGCTGTAATAAGCATAGGAGTCCAGATGTTTCTTTAAGGTAATTCTATTTTTAACCTTTTGAGGAATTTCCATACTGTTTTTCATAATGGTGGTAACAAATTACATTCTCCCCAGCAATGCACAAGGGTTCCTTTTCCTCCAAATACATGCCAACACTTATGTTGATTTGTCATTCTAACAGGTGTGAGGTGATATCTCATTGTGGTTTTGATTTACATCTCCTTGATGATTAGTGATGTTGAGCACCTTTTATTATACCTATTGATTATTTGTATATTTTCCTTAGAAAAATGTATCAGGTTATTTGCTCATTTTTAAGGGTTTTTGTTTTTTGTTTTTTGTTTTTTTTGCTGAGTTGTATGAATTTGTTATATATCTTGGCTGTTAACCCCCTTATCAGATATATGGTCTTCAAATATATTCTCTCAATCTGTAGGTTGCTTTTTCTCTTTGTTGGTTGTTTCCTTTGCTGTGCAGAAACTTTTTACTTTGATATAAACCTTGCTACTTTTGCTTTTGTTGCTTGTGTCTTTGGTTTCATATTCAAAAAGTCGTTGACTGCTTTGTAGTGGGTCCTAAGAGAACAAACAAACAAATAGAGGAAAAAACATTGCCAATACAAATGTCAAGGAGTATTTCCCTAGGTTTTCTTCTAAGAGTTTTATTGTTTCAGATCTGATGTTTAAGTCTTTGAACAATTTCAAGTCAAGTTTTGTGAGTATAAGACAGGAATCCAGTTTCATTTTTTTGCATGTGGATATCCAGTTTTCCCAACACCATTTATTGAAGAGATTATCCTTTCCCCATCATGTATTCTTGGCACTCTTGTAAAATATTAGTTGATCATGTATCTGTGAGTTTATTTCTGGGCTCTTAATTCCATTCCATTGGTCTCTGTGTCTGTTTTTATGGTAGGATCATACTATTTTGATTACTGTAGCTTGCAATATAGTTTGAAATCAGGGAGTATAATGTCTATAGTTTTATTCTTTCTTAAGATTGCTTTGGCTATTTGGGGTCTTTTGTGGTTCCATACAAATTATAGGATTTTTTTCCTACTTCTGTTTAAAAATGCCGTTGGAATTTTGATAGAGATTACACTGAATTTATTGGTCAGTTTGGGTAGTATTGGCATTTTAACAATATTAAGTCTTCCAATCCATGAACATGGGCTATCTTTCCACTTATTTGTATCTTCAATTTCTTTTATAAATGTCTTTTAGTTTCCAGTGTATAGACCTTTCACCTCCATGGTTAAATTTATTCCAAGTATTTTTATTCTTTTTGATGCCATTGTAAATATGATTTTTCCTCTTATTTCATTTTCAAATAGTTTACATATAGAACTGAAACTGATTTTTGCATGTTTATTTTGTATTACTACTCATTTATTAGTTCTAACAATTTCTGGTGGAGTCTCTGAGATGGTTACATATAAACAGAGACAATTTTGCTCTTCTTTTCCAATTTGGATGCCTTTAATGTCTTGTTCTTCTCTAATTGCTCTGGCTAGGACTTCTAATACTATGTTGAATAGAATTGCTGAGAGTGGGCATCTTTGTCTGTTAGAAGAAAAGCTTTCAGCTTTTCATTGTTGAGTATGTTAGCTAGAAACTTTTCATATATGGTCTTTCATATATATTGAGGTATATTCCTTCTATACAAAATTTGTTGAGAGTTTTTATCATGAAAGGATGTTGAATTTTGAGAAATGCCTTTTCTACATCTATTGAGATGATCATATAATTTATATGCTTCATTCTCTTAATGTGGGGTATCATATTTATTGATTTGAATATGTTGAACCATCCTTGTATCCCAGGTGCATTTGATTATGGTGTATGACCCTTTTGATGTGCTGTTGAATTTGGCTTGCTAGTGTTTCGTAGGTAATTTTTGGAACTACATTCACTGGGGATATCGGTTAATTCTCTTTTCTTATAGGGTCCTTATCTGGCTTTGGATCAGGGTAATACTGGCCTTGTAAAATGAGTTTGGAAGTGTTTCCTCTTCTTCAATTTTTTTGGAAGCATTTGAGAAATAATGGCCTTAATTCTTCTTTAAATGTTTGTTAGAATTCATCAGTAAAGCCATCTGGACATAAACTTTTCTCTGAGGGAGATTTCTGATTAGTGATTGAATCTCCCTACTTGTTATTGCTATATTTGAATTTTCTATTTCTTCATGAATAAGTCTGGGTGGGTTGTATGTTTCTAGGAATTTTTCCAGTTCTTCTAGGTCATCCAATTAGTTGACATACTTTAATCTTATCAAACAAAAAGATGTATAAGATTTATAAAGAAGATTTTGAAACTTTATTAAAAAACATTAAAGAAGATCCAAACAAATGGAGGCATAAATCATATTAATGAATAGCAACAGCCAATATTACCAAGAGACAATTCTCCCAAGATTTATAAGTGCATCCCATGCAATTTCAAATAAAACTATACAGGGTTTTTCCTAAAGCTGACTGTCTGAATTGTGCATCTTTCCCCTTGACTAGGTGATTCTAAAATTATGGAAACACAAAGATTTTGAGAATTAACAACATGTTTCCACAGAAGAAAGGCAAGGTAGGCCATAAAAGAGCTCATACACATTAGTAGGAGACAAATAATACTCTAGTAGATAAAGACGCAAAGGATACGAACAATTTACAAAAGAAAATTTTCACGTGGTCAGTAAACATATGAAGACATGTATAGCTTCAAATGGAACAAGAAGGGAATAATCTTTTTCACATATAAAATTGGCAAATATTTTTTAAAAGTTTGTCATTTTAGTAAGGAGCTGAAGTAACCATTCTTACAGAGTGCTGATGGGAATGTGAGCTGATGCAACCTTCATGAAAACAGGCTGTCAAAACAGTAGTATGTAATGAATCTTAAACATTTTATATACTTCAAACCAGTAATTTCATCTCTTGAAATGTATCTTTAGAAAGCAATGAAGGTAAATCTAAAGAGTTATTCATAGTAGTGTTCATAGCAAAGATAAAGGAAACATTTGGGATATAAAATCAAGTGTAAATATAAGATAAGAAACTATTTACATAAGATTCTAATGCCTTAAAATACTAGACAGAAAATTATTAAAAATTGATAGTGAGTTATAGGTAATTTTTCTTTTTTTAATGCTTTATTTTGAACTTTTTTTAAAAAAATTATCTTTTTCTTTTTAAAGAAGACAACAAAATTGGGACTGGAAAGCTTTAAAAACAAATTAAGTACTCTGTACTCTTACAACTGTTTTTCATCATTAAATAGAGAAAAAAATAAAAGCAACGATTCTCCTTAGCCAGATAAATTGTGTTAATTGGATTTATAGTATATTCTTTTCATGTTTCAAGAAGTAAGCTTAAAATACACTTAGTAATCATACAAGTAAAATATTTTGGCCATAAAATTGGAAAGAAACTCAAATGCCTAATTACCTAAAGCACATAAATACAATACATATAAAAACATATGTTGTATGTTCATAATTAACACTGACTACATTACAATTATTTAGTATCTCACATAATTTCCCTGAAGTAAACAGATAAAAGGTTTTCCATGTCTCCCTAAAGGGCAATAATAGAAGATAAAGGGAGTGAAGAAGTTTTAAAAATCTATAGCACAATGAATAATATAAATAAACAAATAAATAAATTCTAAATTTTTTTTTCCTTTTTTGTGAGACAGAGTTTCGCCCTGTCACCCAGGCTGGAGTGCAGTGGCATGACCTTGGCTCACTGCAACCTCTGCCTCCCTGGTTCAAGAGATTCTCCTGCTTCAGCCTCCCAAGTAGCTGGGATTACAGGGGCCTGCCACCACGGCCGGCTAATTTTTGTATTTTTAGTAGAGACTGGTTTCACCATATTGGCTAGGCGGCTTGAACTCCTGATCTTGTGATCCAGCCACCTCAGCTTCCCAAAGTGCTGGGATTACAGACGTGAGTCACCGTGCCTGGCCAATTTTATTATATTTCAATCATGGACATAAAACTTTCAGAAGACACAATAGAAGAAACTGGAAAAGTCAGCATGTTCCCTTTGTGACATGACAGGTCAAAAATATGGGCTCTAATTCAATATTACTGTAGTCTGAATGATACATGTAGCAATAATACAAATTCACACACTGTAAAATTTGAAACATTATTAAGTGATTCAAAACATTTAGTCCATATATTTCCTTATCATTCATGATTCTTAAGAACTGGGTCAGTAGGGATCAGAGACATCATGGAATCATAACCACATTTCAGACACTGTGAGAATTTGATACAAAAGTGTGCTAATACTATTACCATATCATCTAAATGCAGATTTCCTAGTGTTTTGGAGATGGAGTGGGGGTTAGAAGTGAGAATGAGAAGAGGCTGAAATGAGGGGAGAGAGAGGAGGAAAAGACAGTAAGGGCATATCGGGATAGAAACCACCTCATTCAGAAACTTGGAATAAAATCAGAACCAGCCACAGAGAACCACAGAGGTGCCTGGGGATCATACGTGACGGCCATGTCCCCACACAGGTCTCCAACAGTCAATTAATTTTGCCCGCTGAAAAACATTTCATCCATGAGAATACGCCCATCAAACTGGAAGTCCAGTATCTCTAAGGAGACCATACTACTGTTAATATCATAGACATTTCATGAGTAGTTGCTGTCACAACTGATAGAAGTTGCTTCAGTGTCAGAGAGTTCGCAGAGGGGAACCACGACCCACATCTCCCTTCTGATTCCTAATTCACTGGCCTTTCTATAACACAGCACTGTTCTTTGAAAAAAAAAATTGACTTTTCAACTGGTTATTTTTCGTATCATTTAACCAAAGCATACGATGTTATCTTGGCTCTGCCACGGGGTTAATACGATTGTCACTGTATTTTGTATTATTCCATTGAAAAAAGATTCATCAACTTCCAGAGAAGACTTTTTAGAAAACCTTGGGCTTTCAAGCACAACTCAGGTTTAAAAACTTGTCTTCTCCCTCTCTTCTCCCTTCTTTCGGCTGCAGGGTTGGTTGGCAGCCACTCAACAATCCGGGAGAGCAGCACATGATGGCTCTCAAGAGCGGTAGCTTGATTTTACCCTAGAACTGGTCATGTCAGATGAGCCAGACTGCCGGGTACCTTCAGAATGATTTTCCTGTATTACTCAGACAATGAGAAACTAGAGCAGGGAGGAGCAACGTTGCAGTGACCTCATGTCACAGAGCTGAGACCCTGAGTGAGATTAATGGGCAGCATCTGCTGCTGTTGAGCTGCTGAAACGCACCAGAGTTGGCGCTGTTAACAGGGCCCCAGGCTGGATGGGTCATCTGCCAAAGGACAAATCGCTGTTCAAAGCAAACACAACAGCAGAGAGGAAAACTAACATTCCTACCATGAAATCACAAGTCACATCAATAAAACACAAGGTTAATTTCCATAGGTCTGTGACTCCATGGAGTTTCAGACAGAAGTAATGTGCTTCAGTAGAAAGAACACAGGCTTTATGTTGCTACGGCCTGCCTGCAACTCGAGACAGGACAGCCTGGGGCAAGTTACTTCAATTCTCACTCATTTTCTCATCTGGAAAATGGGTCTGATAGTAATGTAATAGCATTGTGGTTAGAACTATCAATCTCTGTGTGTGCTGTGCGGTGTTTGATTTTATTTATTTTTATTTTTGAGGTCGGAGTCTTGCTCTGTCATCAGACTGGAGTGCAGTGGCACGATCTCGGATCTCAGTTCACTGCAACCTCTGCCTCCCCCTATTCAAGCGATTCCCTAGCCTCAGCCTCCCGAGTAGCTGGGACTACAGGCATGTGCCACCATGCCTGGCTAATTTTTTGTATCTGAGTAGCGATGGGGTTTCATCATGTTGGCCAGGAAGGTCTTGATCTCCTGATCTAGCGATCTGCCAGCCTTGGCCTCCCAAAGTGCTGGGATTACAGGTATGAGCCACCGCACCCGGCCTGGTGTGTGTTCTTTGTACACTGCTGATATAGTCGGTGTTAGACAAGGGCAGATACCCTCAACATCATCAAAGTTCTAGCAGCCAAGAAAGACTTAATGGAAAGTCCACCCCTCAAAGCCTCACTTGCCTCTGAAATACCTTTACGAGCTGTGAAACTGTCTATGACGATACAGAGTTTCTTTCTTGGAATAGTTATGTAATGAAATGCATTGGAGTCTCACCTAAATAATTCCACATTGCTTCTATTAGGAGTTGGCAAGAGATAGAGAAAGCCAAAGTGCTTCTCCTCCTCTCACACATTCAGCCCAGCACAGAACACTGCTGTGATCAGACGGGTGGGATTTTTCCACACCAAGCAACTCTCCAATGGACACCAACGGCGTGTCCTCTCATTCACTTCCATTCTGACACTTTTACCTAGAGTCAGATCCCACAGGCTGAGGGCTCAGTCCCACAAGATGGCCCCCCCGCTTCAGATGCCAGTCCCCAGTTGTAGGTTGGCTCCTATACTATAAATCAGGGTTCCCATGACACCCTCCTTAGGTTTAATTAATTCGCTAGCGCAGCTCACAGAACTCAGGAAACACACATTTTATTATAAAGGATACAGGCAAGCAATCAGATGAAGAGGTGTGTAGGACTGGATACAGGGCCAGGACACCAAGCTTCCACGCCCTCCACGGATGCGCCACCACCCAGCACCTCCATAAACGTATTCAGCAGCCCAGAAGCTCATCACAGCTTGTTGTTCAAGAGCTTTTAGTGAGTATAATCTCCAGTTGCCTCTACCCCCCTTTGCTGGAGGTGGGTGTGTGGGGCTGAAAAAGTTCCAACCCTCTAATCATTAGGTTTTTCTGGAGACCTGCCCCATCCTGAGGCTAACTAAGGGCTCCACTCTAAGTCATCATTAGCATAAAGTTAGGTGTTAGTAAAAGATGTTCTTATCACTCATAAAATCCCAAGGGTTTTAAGAGCTCAGTGCCAGGAGCCAGGGACAAAGACCAAATATATTTCATTTCTGCCACAAGGTTAAATAAGAAGTGTAAAGCAAACATGTATTAAAAATATGTCTATCCTCTGCTGGGAGTTGTGGCTCACGCCTATAATCCCAGCACTTTGGGAGGCTTAGGTGAACGGATCACTTGGGGCCTGGAGTTCGAGACCAGCCTGGCCAACATGGTGACACACCATCTCTACTAAAAATACAAAAATTAGCTGGGTGTGGTGGTGCATGCCTGTAGTCCCAGCTACTCAAGAGGCTGAGGCAGGAGCATCTCTTGAATCTGACAGACAGAGGTTGCAGTGAGCCTAGATTGCACCACTGTACTCCAGCCTGGGTGACAGAATGAGACTCTGTCTTAGAAAAAATTTTAAAACACAGGCTGGCTTTCAATAAGTAAAATGACCACATGGAACATATCTATGCTTCCCATTTTTAGGTGATCAGTATTGATCAGGTTCAAGTTGGCCAGTACAGTGTTTTTGACTGGACACCGCTAGCCCAGTTGATCCAATATGATGATTTGTAACATCCTAAGCTTGTATTTTTTAATAGTTCTATCCATCTCTATCATTTCCCCATGTACAGGTGTATGTGTTTAAATACGCAGAAATCAATACATCAAATATGAATTACAAAGTACAACTACATAGAAATCAGTTCAGCACATACACAGCCCTGTTTGTCAAATATGTACTGAATAAATCAATTAATATATTGCCTACTATACTATCAGTTAATGTACTACCTACTATATTATTCAAACACAGAGCTGTGAGACTGTGGGGGGAATGGTTATTTCTGATTGGGATGAGGGACAGCTTGCGGGGTGGTTACATCTGAGCTGTGTCTGAAGGGATTTGGTAAGTGAAGGAGGAGTAGACGCCATGCCAGGCAGAGGCCACAACCAGCAGCATGGCCCAGAGCCCTGGAGGCCTGGAGAGTGGTGAGGTGGTGAGTACCTCAGCAGACCCAGAGCACAGCATGCATGGTGGGAAGCAGCTGCATTACAATGAAAGCCTGAAATACAGGGTTGAGGTCGTGACACAGAGAGCTGAACATGCTATGCTGAGGTTCTTATTTTTGGAAAGAGTCTGTAGCATAGTTTTGAGCATCATTTAAACATGATAATATCTATATCTTACAAAGAAAACTGGTTGCAGAGTCCGGGACAGATTTGAAGTGGAGGGACTACGTAGCGAGATGAGTCAGGGGACTCTTCCAATGACACAGACAAGTGATCAGGGCAGGCCCTGGGGGAGGGTAAAGAGGGAGCCACTGAAAATGGGGAGGAGAGAGAGCAATTGGAACTTGAGCCTGCTGGTGTAGAGCTGAGGGAGCGGCAGGGGCGATGGCAACCGTGAAAAATCTAGCTTGACCATGTTAGTGGGTGGTGACAGCATCAAACTAATCAAAAGCAGGACCGATACCAGACACACATAAGGTCCGCAGATGCTGGCACACAGGCGCGTTTACTATCCCTTCTGGGCCAGGTCCTCTGAGAAGGCACTTGTGGCTAATGGCATCTGACACTAAAAGCATGTTAACAAGTGGGAAAACTGCTTAACTTCTCTCAGGTTCGATAAAGAAAATTCTAATAAGCAGCTTCAAAATGGAAACAAGACAGTTGCCTAGAAATGCTTCACACAAATTGGAAACTGTCGACTGCCATGAGTTATCATCAGAAGAAGCACAGACAGTTGTAGGAAATAACAATTTTCAATCTAATTTTCTGAAGTTTGAGGTTGTACATGACGTCATCAGAGGCAACGGCAAAAGAAAACTGTATAAAAAATTAGCTATCGTGAAAGAGGCCCCAAAAGCAGGCAGACGGAGTAGAGCGGGCAATATGTAAAACACACTTTTTTGTTGGCACGTTAGAAAAAAAATAAACCAAATTTCATCTCCAAACCCGCTCTCTCTATTGCATCATTAAAAAATATGCAGAAACTTTCACCCACTAAGAAAGTACCCATCAACACATATACCTTACTTGCCCAAATAGCTTGAAGCCATCTCAAAATTTCAGAGAGTAGTGTTACCATTTTCTTATGGACCTGGCTCACCAGCACCATAGTAATTAAAGGAAAAAAATCACAGCTGCAGCCATGGGAGGCGCAGCTGTGGTGATTCTTAATGCATTTACAGTGCCTGCCGGTGCCTCTCCACCCCCAGCTCCCCATCCTTAGCCTTCAATGGTTTTGTTTTGTTTGTTTTGTATCCTGTGGGACAGAAAATAACCTGCACTGATCATGCCAATTGATTGACTCAGCTGGTGCCTCAGAATATGAAGCGGGAACTGAAAAGCACATCTGAAAAGTATGTGGGCTGGAGGTGAGGGAAGGGGCGCCTCCCTCTCTGGACTGCACACAGAATCTGTGAACCAGCTGTGCATAGGCAATGTTCCGTCAGCTGAGTAACACAAAGTGCCTTTGATTCCACCTGCCTCTGCTTCTCTGTGCAAAATCCAGCAAAGGGGCTGCTGTGCACCATTCTGAAAACGCTTCTACAAGTGTGTGCAATTCTACCTCTGCCAACCAATTCCAAACAAGGCGGAGACCAGTGCCCAGGGTGCCCTCCTCCCGCACCCTGCCGCTGGGCTGGTCTCAAAATTCCAGGGCCTGTCCTCCCCAGCTCAAGGCCTTTCCCATGGAAGGGCAACTGAAGGCAGGGAATCAGAACTGAGATCCTTGTGGAGAGCAGGTGGCTTTCTGGGAGTGTTTTTTATTAGGATATGCTGGTGCTATGGTTTGGATATGGTTTGTTTGTCCCCACCAAAACTCATGCTGAAATCCAGTCACTGGTGTGGCAGTGCTGGGAGGTGGGGCCTACTGGGAGGTGTTTGGATCATGGGAGTAGATCCGTCATGAATGGGCTGGTGCCATCCTCACGGTCATGAGTGAGTCATGCTCTGGAAAAACTGGCTTAGATACCACAAGAACAGGTTGTTATAGAGCAATTCCGGGCAAGGTGATTCATGCCGGTAGCTCCAGTACTTTAGGAGGCTGAGGTGGGAGGATCACTTAAGCCCAGGAGTTCAAGACCAGCCTTGGCAACATATTGAGACCCTGTTTCTACAAAAAATAAAAAAGTTAGCTGGGCTTGGTGGTGCGTGCCTGTAGTTCCAGCTACTCAGAATTCTGAGTGGGAGGATTTCTTGAGCTGAGGAGGTCAAGGCTGTAGTGAGCTATGATCACACCACTACACTCCAGCCTGGGCAACAGAGTGAGACTCTGTCTCTTAAAAAAAACTAAAAAAGCAATTCTCCTCCTGTTTGGTCCTCTCTCACTGTATGTGTCCGCTTCTCTTTTGACTTAGCACATGGCCCTCAGCAGAAAGCAGTGCCACGCTTCTCTCCTTCCCAGCTTGCAGAAACTTTTTTCTTTACAGATGACCTAGCCTCAGGTATTCTGTTGTAGCAACATTAAATGCACAAGAACAGCTGGATTCACTGAGGAGGCAAGTAAATAAGAGTGAGATTTTAGGCCAGGCATGGTGGCTCACACCTGTCGTCCAACACTTTAGGAGGCTGAGATGGGTGGATCACCTGAGGTCAGAATTCTAGACTAGCCTGGCCAACATGGTGAAATCCCATCGCTACTAAAAACACAACTTTAGCTGAGCGTGGTGGCATGTGCCTGTAGCTGCAGCGACTTGGGAGGCTGAGTTGGGAAAATCACTTGAACCCGGGAGGCAGAGGTTGCTGTGAGCTGAGATGGTGCTACTGCACTTCAGCCTGGGCCACACAGCAAGACTCGGTCTCAAAAAAAAAAAGAGCAAGATTTTAGAGGACAGGTGAGGCATTTTAATGACAAAATACAGACAAAGGCAGAAAATAAAACATTGAGCTTGCATTTAACAAAATTAGCTGTTTTACTTAGGAAATGGGAGAAGGATTGAGGGGGGATATACAACTCATATGTTTAAAAAAAGACCTAAAGGGAGCTACAAGGACATGATGTGTTTAAAGAAAATGTAGGTTCCTCAGAAAACTTCATAGGCTACACCTAATCCTGAAGATTCTGGCATAGTGTCTTCAATTCTCCAGTTTAAACTGAGCTAAAAAAACAATCTTCACGTTCATTTATAAAATTAATCACCAGTGTTTGTGCCTCAAAGAGAGGCATAATATAAGAAAAGTAGGTGGGGGTGAGCGCAGTGGCTCACGCCTGTAATCCTAGCATTCTGGGAGGCTGAGGCAGGCAGATCACCTGAGGTCAGGAGTTTGAGACCAGCTTGGCCAACATGGTGAAAATCCGTCTCTATTAAAAATACAAAAATTGATTGGGCATGGTCGTGCGCATCTGTAGTTCCAGCTTTCAGGAGGCTGATGCTTGAGAATCACTTTAATCCAGAGCTGGAGGTTACAGTGAGCTGGGATTGTGCAACTGCACTCCAGCCTGGGTGACAGAGCAAGACACTGTCTCAAAAAAAAAAAAAAAAAAAAAAAGGAGGTAGGATAAAGATAATGCTTTTCTAAATATATTTATATATTTAGATATACACATGTACACACACTGTGTGTTTTTTTTTTTCTTGAAGAATAGGATGCAAAGAGTTACTTCAGCCTCTGATAAGTTTCAGCTCTAGTAATTGGAAATAAATGTTTGTGCCCCAGAGTGACACTATTAGCTAATGAAACAGTACCATCTGTGTTTTTCAGAGCATCCTCTCTGGAAGTAGTTTTCAATTGGCATCCTTTCTTTATCTGAATTTTACAGTTATAACAAAATGTATTCTTTCAGAAAAACTTGGCTGTTTTCCTACTTAAGGTTGTCTTTCTGCTTGAACTGATTTTGACTTAGAATCAGTTCAAAAATCGAGGCATAAACAATGTCCTTTGGGGACTACAGTAGGGGAGGAACTCACTCCCCACTTGCGCAGGGTCAGCACCACGTTGGGCCTGACATGGTATTAAGCCACTTAAAAGGGGTGCAGCACACTCGTCTAGGGCTGGGTGTCAGGGTTCAGGGCAGAGCTGCAGCGTTATGGCAAACCTCCTGGTTCAACACCAGCTGAGAAAGGCCCAAAAGTCTTCATGGGGCAGGGTGGCTGAGTCTGACCTGTCTGTCCTTCTCGAGTAAAGCGCTCTCTCTTCTACTTTTCTGGGAAGCCCATAGGAATCCCCCAGGGGCTTAGCACAGAATGCCCTTTGCTTGTCAGAGGAACCAGGCAGCTTTTCTCTCACAGCAACATAAACAAACTTGCCCTTTCCACTCCGCCTTTCTCCAGAGGTCCCTGCAACACTCTCCGTTGACAACATGCCATTTTCTGTTCAATTCAGCATGTTTACTTCTTTATTGTGATTCATGTCTGAGTTTCTTTTGAATCAAATTATTTCATCTCCCTGGTGAGAGGTGCCATATGACTATCTCGTTAGAACAAAATCAAACAAAAAAATCTGCACTGAGCTCTGCTCCATCTCATCCCCACCGCATGCTATGCTCTTGTTTGGACACACTTCTACCGGCTACTTGATCAGTAATGAATCCTTCCGGTGTTTAGGCCAATTTTGAGACACCGCTGTCTTGAAAACGATAAAGAAGAATTGGTTGAAACCTGTTCAACAGAGAGAACATCGCTACTTCAAAAATATTATACAACGTGGATGACTGGCTTTCCCTGATATATACAGACTGAAGAAGAACAGAAAGGCCGATGGGATGATTACACAGAGTCATAGGAACAAACAGTCATACTTTAGATTTTATCCCCAAAGATACTTCAGTACTGAAGTAATTCACTGCTTCAACAAGTCTTGAAGCCAAGCATTTCTCAGCAGTTTGAATAGAAATAGAACAATAGGAACTTTAAAAATAACTTTCCCTCTCTCGTTTACTTTTTTGGAGTATTACCTTTTAAGCAATTGCCTGTGTATCTCATAGAAATAATATTTTTATATGGAGCTGTTCAAACTAAATAGCTCTCCATCCAAGTACAGGAATGAGACTCAGGCTATCTGAGTCTTTCTCCCCACTCCCCCACCCCCACTTTTGTTTTTGAGACGGAGTCTTGCTCTGTTACCCAGGCTGGAGTGCAATGGTGCGATATCAGCTCACTGCAACCTCCGCTTCCTGGGTTCAAGCCATTCTCCTGCCTCAGCCTGCTAGGTAGCTGGGACTACAGGCAAGCGCCACCAGTCCTGGCTGATTTTTTTGTATTTTTAGTAGAGATGGGGTTTCACCATGATGGCCAGGCTAGTCTCAAACTACTGATCTCAAGTAATCTGCCTGCCTTGGCCTCCCAAATTGCTGGGATTACAGATGTGAGCCACCGCTCCCGGATGTCTTTCTTCCCTTTTAATGCTTCTATAATTATGTCCAAACCTCTCAGTGTGACACATGGGGCGCTTTTGGTGATTGGAGCCCTGACCACCCTTATCCTGCAGCCCAGTCCATCCTGGGACTCAGGCATATAGAACTCCTGCCGTTTCCCCAGAGAACTCCAGTCTCCTGCTTTTGGGTCTACCTGGACAGCTGTACTCTTTCAAGGAGAGAAGTCATCCTTACTCTTGGCTGGCTCAGGTGACCCCACTGGCCTTCAGAGAACCCCTGTGCATCTCTCTTAAAGAGTGTGGGGTTTGACTGGACAAACTGCAGTCACTACCTGGCTGCCTTCTCCTGCCCTGTCAGCTTTCCAGTCAGGGACAGGGAGAAGCAGTTCTCCTCTGTATCCCTGGTGCCACATGCAATGTATGATTGGTAAAATTAAACTCTTTCCCAAATCTTACTTTGCCAAAGACACCAACGTAATCAATATTTTTTAGGAGGATTATGCCATCTAGAGTTATAGTATTCCTTAGGACTCTCCAACTTAGATATGGAAACACTGTCATAGCAATAAAATATGACAACATATATTTTTTAAAATTTATTTTCTTAGTTCTTAAACTCTTCACCCACAGAATCAAATCTACCTATTTATTTGTAAGTTACTTGTTAATGGGAATTTTTGATGATATATGGCACATGGTAAGAAAAATTATCTAGCCCTGTAGATGAAGCAAAAATACTAACCTCTTTCCATAACATGTGGCTCACTCTATCCTCAGACTGTTATGCACCAGAGATGACAGAGTTTTACTGAAACCTCAGTATAACAAAGTTTTCCGATAAAGAACATGGTGTCAACTTCCGCTTTCGGATCTTATTATAAGTTAGTATTTTTTTCTTCTACTAGCTAACACTTCAAATGAACACTTACTATATGCCACATATAATTCTAGCACCTACATTAAAATGATTTGTTCCTCACAACGACCTTTTGCGGTTGATACCATAATTATTACAGATGAGGAAACTGCTGCCCAGACAGGTTAGATAACTTGCCCAAGGTCACACAGCTATGAAGCAGAGCTGAGTTTGAATACAGGCAGTCTGGTACCACAGCCTGTGTTCCAAACTACAACCTCTCAGTATCTGTTGGATGGGATGGACCCACTGAGAAGCACAGAGACTCCCACTATACCAGTTAGCACTCAACACTCTTGACTCTGAGCATGTGTTCATGGAAAGGATGCAGACTTCACAGCATGGAAATAAGTCTGTTTTGTTAGAGGTCTAAAAACTAAATGAACTTCAAAAAAAATAACTGTTTAAGGATTTTCCAGATTTTCATTAGAATAACATCTCCCTGGGGTTAGAGAAAGTGGGACATATGAGTACTTGAAGTCTGGAACCTTTCACTCCACTACCAGTTCCCAGAAGCCTGGCTGTGCCTCCAAGACCAGGACATGTCATTCTGCAACACAGGCTTCTTAAGGAGCGTCCCCTTCTCCCTGCAGCCCTGGCACACGCATGTCTGCCCACCATCACCACTCCTCACTTCTGTCATCTGCCCCACTAGATGACAACGTCAGCATCCCTCCAGAAGGGTGGCACAAATAGCGCGGTACTCAGTGACGGGATTATTCCTAACACAACTGCCCGTTTCATATTTCTCCCAATAGCTCCTTTCCATTTGCTCCTGATTTCATCTCTGGCATATGTGTTTTGTTCATTATTTCCTTCCTTTCCTTCTTTTTTTTTTAAACAAATAATGGTTTTAGGGTTTAAAAGTATTCACTTTTTAGCAGTCCTCTCTGATCACAGAATAGCTAAAATGAGAAAAAGTTTTCTGAAATGTAGTTAGTGAATACAACATTTTATTTTGGGTACTAAATTAGTTGTCAGTCATAATATGCTTAAAATAAGTATACAATATTTAAGTTTATACTTATAAATCACATTTATTTGGAAGGTCTGAATGGGAAATATTTTCTACATCTTTCAAATATGCATTGTCTATAGTACATTACAGGAAGTAGGTATTTTTAAACAGTCCATGAAAAATTGGGCTCAGGTTATTTCATGGATTGTTATTTGAGCCTAAAACTCTCTTTGACATTAACATCTTTAATAAACATTTGAGCAATATCTGCATTCAGAATATTGGATAGAACTTAGACATCATCCCTATTCATTAGGCTTATATTTTCTCAATAACCTAATTTTGTCTTTCATACGATATTAAGCTTTTGGAAGTCTTACTCTTAATCCTATTAATTCCTAAGCTAGACTATAAAAGTGCAGGAGGAAATATGCAAAGGCAGTCAATTTCACTGAATTACACATTGAATCGTTAAAGCTAAATCTAAGAATTTCAGGGTTGCTAAAATGCAGAACTTCAACAGAAAATATTTTCTGGACTTCAATCAAATCCCGGGGCATGGTCTGGATGGGATTCTTTGGCTTCACAGTCTTCTGAACTGAGGTCATTGGCAATACACCAGCACACCCGTTAGCAGAGCAGAGTGTTATCTATGTCTGCTTTGGACCAAAGCCTTATTCCTAAAAGAAGTGTAGCAGTGGCTCTGCCAACAGTGGGACCATGTGTTGCTTTGACTGCTGTAATGAATCTCTGATGATCAAGCTTGGAAAAAGAGCTAAACCCAAGACAGTGCAGTATGTGGGGCATAAAATGAAGTGTTGTGAGTGTGTCCACAAGAAGAAAAAAAACAGAGTTTGAAACTCACAAGCTATCCAGGTGGTAGAAACAGATTTCAAAAATACTCTAATTCCAGACAAGATGTTTCCCAACTCTGAGCTAGTTAGATAGATATGAGATCAGAACCACATTTTAAGATTTAAAAAAACACACGTCTATATAATCCTATTTTCACTCTGAGTAAGCATGCTACTTTATCTTCATCAATGACTGCAAATTAATTTTAATAACATAAAAAAGCAATTCAACTTTCCTATCCTGCTCCCTGAGCCCCATGCCACCCATTCAAGGGAGGGCATATTTCTTTGAATCAGACTTTTTCAATCAATTAATTTTCTTCAGTTCTCGAATGACCTTCTGACAGTATTAACTGATGGCATAGGGTGTGAAAGGGGTAAGCCCTATATTTTATATATTCAGAAAACATCATTGTTCCCAGAAATGTTCCTGACAGCTACCCACACAAGAGCCCAAGACATTGGCATGCTCCCTGGGCTGGCTGGACAGTAACAGTTGTCACAGCCATGACAATAGCCAGTCCCTACACTGCTGTCTGATCTCCACCACATGACATTGCTGATTGGTCTATAATTGCTTTAAGTGGACAGTTTCTTCCTGAGATAATGACTACAAAATCATTAGAATTTAATATCATAATTACAGGAAAAGCCAAGGAAGGTGATCAAGAATGGATAAGGAGACATGAACTAAAACTTAATTCTGACAGAGGGAAGAAGAAAAAAAGAGGAAAAAACAGGATGGGGAGGGGAAGAAAGCCTAGTAAATTTCTGCTTTCATTGTATATTTTTGCAGAATAAGGTAAAAGGCAAAGTGCTCTTCCTTTTTCCATGTAACGCATGCATACTTCTTGGTAATAAGTTTTACTACCAGATAAAAGTGGATCCACAGATAAAATACAGTCAGCCTTGATATCCCAGGGTTCTGCATCCGCAGACTCAATCAAATGCAGATTGAAAAGAATACATATAATATCCTTGGGATGCAAAACCCATGGATCTGCAGGACTGGCTTTTCGTATCCTCAGGTTCCACAGGGCTCACTGTGGGACTTGGACATATGCTGGGGTCCTGGAACCAGTTCCCTAGAATACCGAGGGACAACTGCACTTGGTCTCTTTCTGGCATCTCTCATAGGCTGGGGTTTCCTTGACTTGGGAGCACAGTACCTGTCAAGGAGTCCAAGAAGGAATGGGAAAGCCCTGGCACAGAGCTTGTGCTCACCTCGTATTCCTCCTTGAAGCCGTAGCCCTCGGCACACTTCATCTGTGTGATGTGCTGAAGGAGGTCTGCCACCCGGATGGCGGGGTGGAGCTGCCCGGTCTGGTAGGGCACGTCAGCCGGCTCCCGCTTCTTGTAAGTATGGGACTGCACCAGGCTGCTGGTATCACTGGCCATCGTGTGGGTTTCATCTAGAAAAAGAAAGGCCAGGGAGAAAATGAGGGAGAGCCAGGGAGCTAGGTCGGCATCACCGAGAATACTAAGAAGCTGGCTCCTGGCATCCCCTCACCTAGGGCTGCAAAATTCCCTACGATGGCTCAGCAAAAGAGAAAAGTTAAATATTTAGAAATTTAAATGGGGTTGGCAATACTGATAGGAATGCGCAGAAATCTTTGTTTTTACAAAGCAGTCCAAACGATATATTGCTTTCACAAAGCTAATTGAGAAGAGCCCTTTAGCCTTTCAGTGCTAAAGTTTGTGAAAGTTTCAACCTGAAACTTCATCAAGACCTGGTGCAAAACCAGTCTTGTATTCTTTGAAACATTAGTTCAGTAGTTCGTATGACGACATAAATAAACTCTGCACAAATGTTCTGTGAGCAAAATAAAAGTGCACAAAATGGTGTGGCTTATAAAGCTAGCAATGGAAATGTGGGCTTAATACATGAAATCAAAGAAAAGTGGAAAAATAAAAGGGAACCTGGTTTGGGGGTAACGCTTTGATGAATCACTTTGCATGCTCCAGTATCAGAAAGCTTGACAAAATATTGTGGACCAGCACATCACACATGGAATGTTCTACAAAGGCAAACATGCAGGCCAGCACAGAGCAGCACCAGCTGGCTTCGTCAGAATCTACCAGTAAGACACACACTCCCACTCCCTCCACAACTCTTCCATGGGGCGAATCGGGGAACTTACCATTTATTGGCACTTTTAAGAAGATACATATCAGGAGAAAAAAGGAGGAGAAAAAGGAAACAGGGCATAAGCAATAGTACTGCGTGCATAATTACAGGTAGTTTTTATTTTATGCTTTCACTTTCCAGTTAAGTTTTCCATTCAGAGGTGGTCAGAGGGCAAAGCCTCAATTCTCCCATCATATTAGGATGGAGGGGTTGAATTTAAGTACTCAGTAACAAAAAGGAGGTTGAAATTAGTATCATAATGGCTTTCATTCCCCATGAACCACGTAATGTCTAAATAAGCCTTATTTGTATTCAACACATTTTCTCATTTAAATTTCTTGAAAAGTCAACCAAATTGTACTACAAAATTGATGTCAAAATTTGGTCAGATAAGCCTAAAGAGGCTATACTTTAATGGAGGCCTAGTAGTAAATTAGGTTAATGAACTGCAGAAATGGTAGCTATTAAAAATGTCTTACGCAGGAAAATGCTACTAGATTAAGAATTCCATATTCTGTAGGTTAACTCATTATAACGCTGAATCCCTTTAGTGGTTTTATGATTGAGGATGGATATTGTCAAAATACAATGCTAAAGTCACTTAAAATGAAAATATTATATAAATCATACAAAAGATACATTCAAGTTGTAAAAATTACCAGATTGTAATCAATAGGGAATTCAGCTATCATTATTCAAATGTTATTTGTTTTTTACTGAGAAGTTCAGCTCTGAAGAAAATTTAGTCCAAGGGTGCTTGATTAGCAGGGCCTGGTTTTGAAACCTCACTTCTATCTGCATCGCAAAGCACCTGGGGATGCATGGTATGAAAGGTGGTACACAAGTGTGTAGCTATGTTGCTGCTGCTGAAATGGCACCTGGATCACTACAACGTGGCTAAAGACACAAAGACAAAATAAAAAAGGGTGGTAAGTTGATTTTATGATTTTCGTTTCATTTGGATTTGCTTTGAAATTTTCAATTCATATGTTCCCATTTTAACAGTCACAAATAAACCTGGAAATTTTCACATCAGATTTGCTTGCTGGCAACTGCCAACCTTTATAAACTGGAATACAGGAACCCTGCTGAAGTACTGAATCCCTTGAGCTTTGAGTTACTCCAGCAGGAAGTTCTGTTCTTTATACTAAAATAAATGGAACATTAATTAGTTTCCCCTCTGTGCCTCTCTCGTTCTGTCAGTTTCGTACCTGATGGGATGAACATAATTAACATGCCCTCCATGGTGGGCTGACCTTCTAAACTTCCCATAAATGATTTGGGTCTTTCACGTGGCTACACCAGCAACTTAGCAATGCTCTGATCCCAGGGCTAGGTTTTCTTGGAAGTTTTAAATTCACAGAGCTACAACCACTGTCACTGTTTTATGTAACCATCCTGTGCTGCGTTATGCCATCTTGGCCTCATTACTAGTGTGGAACACGTCTTCAAGCATTTAAACACTACCAAGTCCATCAAAGAAGAGCCCTATTATCTAGTACATGCATATGGAAGAGGGAATAGAGGGTTTCTTGTGTGCTGTTATAAAATTGGGTCACTTATACTACTAGACATTCTTGATTTCACTAAAATTAGTGATTAATTAGTTCTCTCTAACTTAAAAAGGAATTATTACTGATAAAATCTATTATTTGTCATTAATTTCCTTTATGTGTTTAAAAATTACCCATCAACAATTTTTTTCCTTTTTTTTTTTTTTCAGAGACAGGATCTTGCTCTATCACCCAGGCTGGAGGGCAGTGGCGCTATCATAGCTCACTGTAGCCCCGCCTCTTGAGTAGCTGGGACTACAGCTGCATTATATCATGACCAGCTAATTTATTATTATTTTTGATGAGATGGGGGTCTCCCTATGTTGCCGAGGTTGGTCTTGAACTCCTGCCTTCCAGGGATCCTCAAGCAATCCTGGCCTCAAGCCTTGGCCTCCCAAAGTGCTGGGATTACATGCTTGCACCATAGTGCCTGGCCTCAACATTTTTAAAAATTAAAATAATGCAGAAGAGCACACTAGAAATAAATCTTCTCACTAATAGTTCTGATGGTTTTCTGAGGACTGAAAATTAATTCTACCAATATTCTTTATGCATTATCTTCAATTTTTAACAAACTAGCTGAAAAACCCTAAGTTGAAATAGATGCAGTATTTTCGAGGTAAGGTAGGTTCTAGCTGTCTGTCTATCTATCTGTCTATCTGTCTATCTATCTATCTATCTATCTATCCATCCATCCATCCATCCAGCTATCCATCCATCCAGCTATCCATCCATCCATTTAATCATCTATATTTTTGCAACCAAATGAAGTAAAGATGTACTCCAGCTCTTTCCATTAGGGCTGGGCACCTTAGCATGAGAGAGGTGAAGCTAAAAGTGCTAGAAAATTTAATTTTGTTGAGCTCTGATTCACAGCAAAACATTTCTTCTTGTCTTTGTGTAAATTATAACTGATACTATCCCCCCAAAATGCCAGAGTAGATATATATCTTACATTCTTATTTGGTTTCAAGTGATAACCTCACCAATCCTCATTACTCAATACACAGATTCACATTTGCACCAAGTAACGTGTAAGGAATGCAGTTCCCAAGTACTGCCATTTGTGACGCTGGTACCTATATAAGCTATATATGATAACAGTTATTAGCCTATCTGGCTTATTTTTCACAAGGTACATCAGTTTTGCTACTTGAGTTATCTGTCCAAGTGATTCCCTCTCAGTAAAGAAACCTAATCAACTTTAAAAGATGTCATTAATGTTCATAAAAATAAAGCAGCGACTTTAAAGAATGATATTTGTTTAATAAGCTTATCTTAATCCTGCTGTGAAATCTGAACGTTTTCTTCCTTCTGACAATGCACGTCTTAGCCCTCCCCACTCGCAGCTCCCCCAAGGTCAGAACATCTACTACAGGAACCTCAGAATGAATGCCACAGCACACAAAGAAATCGCGACTTCGCCTATCAAAAGATTCTGCAAATGTCATTTGCATGTAGATTACATTGTTCTGGTGCCTAAGATTAGCCTGTGCCCCTCACTTATGAAAAGAATAAAAATGCAGTTTTCTTTCCCTTTTAGTTAGTATTAAAAGTGGGAGGAGGGTTTAGTGGGCTTTGTTATCCATCAGAATGATGCAAAATTTTAAAACTCTGTTTTTATATCCATTCTTAAACTTCTATCTTAATTCATTTATTCCTTAGGCAACAAACTTGCTTAAGCCCAAAGAACACCATTAGGAAAATAAAAATTACCTTCTATACAAAAATCGTAACAACTTAGAGAAAGAGAAGCAGAGGGGAAAAAAATTATGTTGCAAAGATATAAACCATTGTCAAGTGAATTAGGAAGGAGAAGTCAAACACCTGAGGATGGAACTCTTGCCACAATGAATTGTTATATACCTTGAAGTCGTTTTTGTTGTGCTCCTTTTCGGAAAGGTTAGTAGTAGAAAGAGAATACAGCCGTGATACACTCGGGTTATTTATGCATCTCAAGTGCAACAGCAGCTCATGCTTGTTTGGTTATCACAGCCAGGTAATGCCATTTTTCTCCTCACCCTTCTTATATTGGACAAACGGGATTTTTTCCTATAACCCCCCTGCTGGGAATATTTCATACTTTAAATGCATTCTGCCCCACTGGGCTAACATCTTAGTTCATTTCTAGTGACATCTGACACATAATAAACCATATGATTATAAGTGCCATCTTGTCATTTCGCTGTTCAGATCATCAGCTCCTTTGAAATTCCACTGTGACAGACACTTTGGAATGCTGGGGCGGGGGGTGCCCTGAGTGGCACTTAGGATGGGTAGGGGGCCAAAACTCCATTGTGATCATTTTTCTGCATACCATTTGGGATAATTAGAAAAATGCTATTTTTAAAATTGAAGTTTTTAGTGCTTAGCAATAAGTGAAAATAATGAGAAGCTATTTTCACTTTTATGACTATCACACAAGACAGAATTCGGCTGTTGGAAAGTACACAGCTGAGTGATGACACCTTGTTTTTTTCCCCTGGGATCAGACCTAACTTTAAATTCTGAACACAGAAGGGGAGAATACTGGAGCTGGGATTGTTCATTTGAACCCGTTGGTATCATTCCCAAGATACATGCAGCAAACCCCTCTTATTAATAATGACTGTTTAGAGAAAATTCTTTTCCTCCTTTCACCCCATGCCCCAGGCCACCCACCTCCCCCATGTCGTGATAATAATCACTGCATTATACAGAATTAAAACTCCAATCTCCTACAGAGTGGCCGCTGACTTTCTAAATTACTCCTGCAACAAACTGTGGTAAAGGGAAATGTTCTCACCTAAAATTGCAGTTGGCACAAATGGGTCTGTCATACACCGTAAGCAGGTCAATGCAGAGAAAGTAAAAAGAGAAAGAACAGTAAATGATTGATGAACAGCCCGCCCTATTTTCCGCATAGAAAGCTGTAGAAAAGCATTGGGTTACAACATCTCAAACACAGTAAGCCTTTCAAGCACCACAGATAGCAGGGACAGGGCGGACTGATTCTGACTGCCAAAGAGAGAGCACAGGGGAGATAACGGAAAAATCTGTTACCTGGGTAATAGGAATTAGGCACCGACGTGCTCAGTGTGTTTGTTTTCATTGTAAAGGATGATGGTGAAGACACAGCTGTAAATAAAAGAGAGGCTGGTCAGGGGCAGCAGACAGGTCATACACTCTGAACACAAAATGCTCTGAGACCACCCACAGTGACTCCATGCTACCCACAGTGACTCCATGCTACCCACGGTGACTCCATGCTACCCACGGTGACTCTGGGACCCACAGATGTCTACGCGGGAAATATCATCATTCGCAGTTGTTTCTGAGTAGTTACTGGTCTTTTAGAAGACAAGCAACCTTTTGTCACTTAAAGACTTTTCTTACCCCACAAATAAAGAGAAAACCCACAACCACTGCCTCCATTTTGGATAGGGAAATTCATCAGACTTCTATTTTGACTTCTGGCCTTTCCTTATAGAAATCTGCTCTCAGGCCAAGCTGAATTTTACAAGTAAAAGTAGAAGAATGCGTCTACACATGGCTTTTGGAGAATATCCACAATGTCAATGTTCCTGTAGTTTGCTAAATCCTCTCCTTCCTCATATTTGGATATGCAGAGAACATTCCACAGTGCTTTATGAAAAATAAAGGTGGTGCTCCATGCATGTGCGTTAGTCTTTTAAATCCCTACAAAAAATGCTTTTCTTTAAAATATTCCTCTGAAATATTCAAGACTGAATTAGAACTGTCTCTTCCTCCCTTTTATCAAGTGGGAAAGTCAATCCCAACCAATTTATCTGATTTCATTTAAAATGGGTATTTCCTATTTTTAAGAGACATTTTAAAAGTATCTTCATGGATGACAGAGCCTTGGTAGAATAAATTTTTTTAAAGTAAAAAAAATCCTCTTCAAATGTATTAATTGATTAGTGTTTTTAAAACAGTTTAATTTCATTAAAGTATAAAGAAAGTTGCTCAAGGTGGTTAAACTTAAGTCTAAATGGTAACTCCTCTGATGTAGTCACATGATCTGTTTGATGCTGAGTTCCTGATCAGGAGACTAATACACAATTATATCTTTATGGGAAGCATGACCAAATCCCTGTGCATACTGGGTAATTATTCTGATGACATATTAATATATTTTAACTCTCCAGGAGCATTCCCTTTAGAACACTGCCTCTACCTGTGTTTATATTTTTAAAGTGTAGCATCAGTACGTGACAGAACAAGGGCCTGTCATTGTACAGGTATTTTTATAAAATAGAAAAGTATCAGACTTATAATACATGTTTATGGTAAGCTGCCTAGAGAAAGAGTACAATGGATGAAAATAAGAATGAAAAAAATGAGTACCAATAAAATATGCCAGGGTCAGTGAGAATAAAGCCTTTTTATTACCTGCAGACATTTTTATGTGGTTGGTAGGGATGTTCACAGCAGATATAAAATAACTGTGTTTATTTTCACCTTCCTGTTACAATATTTTATAAATTCTTTGGTCTTTGAGCATAAAAATTAAACCCATTCCCACTACCCATATCTATTCTCCCCCTTTTACAGCATATGAAAGCAGATAGTACAACTCATACTTGCTTTGCTGGACAGATTAATCCCCACTCTCATAACTGTGGTCATGCTTATTTTTAAATTCGCCAATTTCATTTTTCCCTTTGTCTCATTTCTAAAAACTGCTCACCTCACATGCTTCCAGCACTTTCTCTCAATCCTGAAAGATCTCATGCATACCCACACTTGTCATAGGTGTGGTACTGGCAGCCTTGTGGTCTAAGGAACATCTTTCCTGAAGCTTTCCTCCCCACGATCTGCTGTCTTATTTCAAAGGCATCAAGAGATTCTTAGGATATTTACCTTTAAGGTCACTCCCAACAGATGAGATCTGAGGAGAACTCATTGTTCAAGTGGGAGGAAAATGAAAGTCTACTGCTGTGTTCATTCTGTTGGTTTTATTGAAGGGAGGCAAAAAATAATGTCTACTGGCTGATGAGCTTTGGAAGCTCTGTTGACTTCTGCAGCAGTCCTCTGTGCACGAACATTTTTGGATTTCCACAGATACATTTACTTTCAAAAAAGTAACTGCCTAATTAAACTTCCTGTCTAGAAGGGAATATTCTCTGTTGTTCAAACTTCAAACACCTAGGACTACTAAAGAAGGCTCCTGCTTTTGGGGTGAGTGATTACAAGTAACCTGACTTTTGAGGAATTTCATCATGAAATATAAGATTTGGAACATTAATGGGAACATTAATACTGGAAAATTAGAACTACCTGTGTGGTCCCTTTCAAGGAATACTTGCTATTACAAAAATTCTAATCCTGTGTGTGGTCAAAAGGGCTTCTCCAATTCCAGCCCACAACAAATCATAGGTTGCTTTCTTATGGCAGTTGAATAAATTACATATATGTATTTTTAAATGAAAAGCATAATATCTGCTACACACACACACACACACACACACAAAGCAGAGAGGGCTGGGCGCAGTGGCTCATGCCTGTAATGCCAGCACTTTAAGAGGCTGAGGTGGGCGGATCACCTGAGGTGAGGAGTTCAAGACCAGCCTGGCCAACTGGGGGAAACCCTGTCTCTACTAAAAAAAAATCCAAAATTGGGCGTGGTGGCGTATGGCTGTAATCCCAGCTACTTGGGAGGCAGAGGGAGGAGAATCACTTGAACCTGGGAAGCAGAGGTTGCAGTGAGCCGAGGTTGCACCATTGCATTCCAGCCTGCGCAACAAGAGTGAAACTCCATCTCAAAAAAAAAAAAAAAAAAGGCAGAATTCTATGAAAAAATGGAAAGGAGCTTGGGTACACTGAGACCCCACAGCTTCTACTGCCTGAACTGAAAATGACTGGAAAGGGTAAAGAAAGACGGCCAAGGATGAAAGCAACAGTGCTGCCCCAGCCACTGGTGCCAAAGCAGCGCCTGTGCATGCTCTGCTGGGCCACGTGTGCATGCAGTACAAACAGATGTAGGAGGATAAAGTGGGCAACTGTAGCCACTACAAGCAGAAAAATAGAAGAGACTGAATTCCAAAGCTTAGCAGCGTGCAGGAGAACGCAAGGCTCAGGGGCAGGCACGTGTGTTGACCACACTGTGATCTGGATAGGCGTGGAGAGGAGCTGCAGGCCCACACTGTCCAAACTCCTCCCAGTTGCCCCCACCCCAGATACCATTTCTGTGCTCCTCACAGCCAGAAGGCCCACCAGCCTTTATGAATATTATTATTTTTTGGTAACAGGAACAGCTGCATTTTAATTCCATCCCCATGCTGACCAGCATTCTGGTTATGAGCTCGGGTCTGACACAGAAATCCCCAACCTTGAACTCACCAAAGTGTGCCCTAAACCACAGAGTGAGGTACCTCCCTCTGGTTTCAGAGAACATCACCAGGGATAAAGCAACTGCTTCTTTTGCGCTTGACATAATCAATCTAATTGTTAGTTTCCTGAAATAACGCCTTCTACCTGGATCACAGGTAGCAGTATGGGAAGGCAGTAGCTGAGGTTGGTTTATGCACCTGGTGTGAAACATAAGACTTGTGAAGCTGAAATACAGTTTAATTTATTAACTGCCACTAATAGCCCTATAATAAAGGCAGAACCTGTCAGCTAAACAAATAAACAATTAACTTGTTACTGCCATTTAGTGAACTGCTTTTATAACAGGCTTCCTGTTTGTAATTCCACACCTGGATAGTTTACAAATGGGATCTAAACAAGATGAGAAGCAGGTGCCCTCTTCCACTAGAGAAGGAAAGCCTCGTGTCACTGCTCTCTAAATCTTTACAGAAACTTCACTGTGGTTTTCTGGACTCTCTGACCTGGTCCTATCACCTTTAAAATATCGCTGCTAAGCAATCCGTGTCACATAGAGTTTTCAGGATCACTGAAAATGACTGGAGAAACACATATGGCATAAAAATTCTTCAGGAAGCTTTTTTTTTTCAATCCCCTCGTACCACCTGGATTCTTGGAAAATCAGGGCAATGTACTAAAAGCCAAGAAACAAATGCACTTACATCTCCCATTCAGATTGTGCGTGTCCATGAATGAGAAAGCCTCGTCGCAGTTTGTGCCCTGTTCAGCATAGCTCTTGTCCATTGAGTTCACCATCACGGTCATCTCCTGTCGGGTGCTGCTCATGGTCTCCTTCCGCTTCTTGGCCAGTTTCCTTAGGATAAAGAGTTCAATTATGTAGGTATGCATTTGAATGGGATACAGAGCGCTGGCATGTATACTGACCAATGTTGAGAAATGACATCTACTGAATTAATCCTATTGATGGTGCCTTCTTTGTGGCAAGCATTCTGCCAGACTGCAGACACAGAGATGAAAAACATGTACGGTCCATCTTCAAAAATTAAACAACACCCTCAAACAACCAGAAAGACAAAACATCACTTTGTTTCTCCTATTATAAGCTAGATTAAAATGACCAATTCATCTACTACAACACCATCATAATCTGCTAACTGGTACAGTCCTATTAAGTTTTTGTTAAATTATTGTTGACATCACCATATACAGTCAAAGAGAAGACTCTCCTGAGTAAATATTTTCCAAGCAAAAATGAAATAACAGATGAGTCTAAAAGGCACACTGTTTAAAGAACAGAACTAGGTGAGAGGAGTCAAGAATGTATAGCTGGAGTATGTGCATACAGGGAGCAGAACCTGACACAGAGCCTACAGAGCTCAGAGAGCTTAGGCCATAGGAGGATCAAGGGAAAGTACTGAATTCTCAGAAGGCTATGACCCTGTCCCAAATCCCAAATGAACCCGAATTAGTTCCCATCAAGCTTTGTCAATCCCCACAGAGCAGAAGGTTAAAAAATGTCAAGTTGCTGGGTTCCCCGGAAAGTTAGCATGAGTAAGACTTCTTTGTTCCCTTTCAGTGGAAGAGAATGCAAAAAAGGCAGAGAGATTTCTAATTCTTTTGGAGACACAGGTTAATCCCGGCTTCTGCATCCCGCCTACTGACCACCAAAAACTCATCATCTAAAATTACTGCCACCTGTACAAAAGCCATGAGACCTTAAGGGAAACTAACATAAATAAACAGATAACACAAATTTTTATAGATCTTACTACCAGAGGTTGTTTTATGTGCCCAAGACAGACAAGATTAGAATTAGAGATGCTTAAAGAGAAGGTATTCAACACCCACAGCACCATAAAACCAAAAATACTATGCCCTAAAATATTCGATTGTGCCCAAGCACCTAGCAGCATCTATGAAAGAAAACCGCACCTCCTTCTAGTAAATCATCTTGACACTGATTGACCTAGAACACAGCAGAATTTAAAATGAGCCACATAATCAAAATCACAACCATATTAGGTGATTGCTAATGCCATGTAAGGCACTGACAACATAAGACCATATGGATAATCCTTATTATCATTTCTAAGTGACACATAATCCAAATGCTTTCTTGCCTGTAGTTACAATAATATTTTAATTTCATACTTTGAAGGCAGAAGGGTTTCATTAATAAGTTGCCTTTTTATTGCTAAAAGTTGTTAGAAAAAAGATACATTTTTAAACAGAAAAAATAACTTATAACATCTCTGACAGTGTTAAAGTTACACAGATTTTGAAAGGTGAGTCAGCATGACTCCTCTGGGCACTGACACCACCCCTCTCTGGCCTTGCGTGGATCATGAGCATCCCCCTCTAGAGCCTCTCTCCTCCCAGCCAGCCATGCTAGCTGAGCCTGGATGCTCTCAACACATGTTCTGGATAGAGACAGCACCGGACTCCATCTCCATAGCTGTACTTAAATAATTTTCTCTCCACTTCTGAATCTGCCAGATCACTGGAAAAACATTCTTAGGCCAGGTATCCCCAGGAATTCTGAAGTGGAGGATTGAGATAATCAGCTCCACAATTCAGGCAAAATGCCTATTTTTGCTTGAATTTCTTTGGACTGATTTATGCCAGTAATTGCCTCAATATTCTTTTTTGTTCAGCCTGTAAAGAGAAGCATCGTGAACTTTACTAGGCTTTCCTCTCTGCCTTTTCTTGCTTGAATTCCTTTAATCCTAAAGGTTAGGAAATGATAGCCACTGCACTTCTTGTGTGGTTGGCCGGTAGGGATATATGCACCAATAAGAGTTATGCTTATACTGGAAAAAAAAATCTCCCTTCTAATCCTCCACATGCATGAACTAATTTCAGTGATATCACACTAATCACTTCATTGCTGATCTTTAAGCACAAAAGGAGCATGTGAGAGCATGCTCAAATCAAACAGAGGTCCCGGCAGACATCTGCAGCTTTAAGCTCATATCCACAGGACATACCTTATGTCTGTGAACCACCTTCTAAACCCAGCTCTCAATGTCTTCTGCAAGCCTGCATGCATTAACCCTACATATTGGCCACCTTTTTACTTTCGGCAGATGTCATAAACACGAATGTCTCCCTGGGGCCAGCCAAGTAATGTAATCTCCCAGGTTCAAGTGATTCTTCTGCCTCAGTCTCCCAAGTAGTTGAAACTACAGGTGTGCACCACCACACCCAGCTATTCTTTTTGTATTTTTAGTAGAGGTGGGGTTTCCCCATGTTGGCCAGGTTGGTCTCAAACTCCTGACCTCAGGTGATCTGCGCACCTCAGCCTCACAAAGTGCAGGGATTACAGTCATGAGCCACTGTGCCTGGCCACCAAATTGCTTTCGAATACACATCATCTATCACCCCCAAATTCAATATGCTTCTTTGAAAAAGTTTACTAGCGCCTAGCCAATGCTACACAAGGCTGATGACACTGGGACAGAAAGTGAACAAGTGCTATAGGGAAAATGATGCTGAGAGACCTGCTCCATGCAGCGTTGCCACAAACTTTCAATTTACAAAAAATACAATATACGCAAAAGAGCAATAAAGTGAAGAACAATAAATCAAGGTACTCTGTACAGGTCAAATGCTCTTGCCCATAATCATAGATGGCTGAGAAGAGTTACATCAAGAAAAAGACTCATCACTGTGGATAAATAGCAGTTTCTCTCTTTGTCTTTCTCCCTCTTTTGAGCCTTGTGTTTCAGATCTTACTTTTTTCAAGTGAAAACTTGGAACACTATCAGAAAAGCTTTGTGAACTTAATGATCAGTCTTTTGTGTAGGAAAACTGAAGTTGAAACAATTTTCTTTGCAATCTTATATAAAGACACAAGTACATTTATTTTCCATTTTGACTTACAACAAATGGTTTGCCTAAAATATTTTAATCTCCAATCTCCAAACTTGTACTGCATGAATCTCAAAGGCCCTTAGTAATTAAAAAAATAAAGGTTCTTACTAACATCTATAAATAGATCATAAACAATTAAAGAAACGACTTGGTGGTTTCTAGTCTGGCATGAGAGGAGCTTGGAAGGCATCACTTTTTCCTAACAAGTCAAAGCTGAGAAAACTGAAAATCAACAATTTTTCTTAGGTATGTCGGAGAACTGAAGTCACAGGGCAAACCACTGCCTCCCAAACTGGAGGGACCAAAAGCTAAATACAGAGAATCACAACTTACCGGAGCTAAACTTCAGGAGCAAAAACCTCTGAGAGAACCACACCTGGCCAGGAAAACCTAAACTGTAGCTGACAAACTGCTGGAGGCTCAGTGTGGACACGTCTCAGATCCAGGGGGAATTAGTCTTAAGGGGGCCTGCACATTTCTGTGAGTTTTACTTCCAGGAACCCTACCAGGTTTTCACAGTAAAGATTTGAGACAGATCCCCTCAGGTGTCCAGGAAGAAGCAGTGGAAAGGAGCCACTTTGAAATACATCAGCACATTTATTCTATTCTTAACAAAGCCTGCTCTTAAGAGAAGCTATGTTTACCAGTGCCTAACCTGCCAGTTTTGTCAGAGCCTAATTGACCTGGGGGAAGAGAAATACAACTCCAGCCCACGTTAGCCATCCTATCCCAACTAACAGTGGGGGAGACGGATACTGAGAAGTGTTTGTGAAGTCCACAGTCCAGAGGCACAGGTTCACTAACGACTAAGACCTAATCATATGACTATAGAGTGCCTCCCTTCCCCCTACATCTTACACCAGGTTAATAAAGGCCTATTTACTACAGTTCCTGTTATTGAATACATCATGTATAGCTTCACGAAACACACACACACACACACACACACACACGCACAGAGCAAACAACAGAACTGGACTCGATATGGCAGAGGTGTTGGAATTAACAGAGTGGGAATTTAGAACAACCATGATTGGTATGCTAAGAGCTCTAATGTCTAACAGATAAAGTAGACGGCATGCAAGGGCAGATAGGTGATGTAAGCAGAGAGATGGAAATTCTAAGAAAACCAAAAAAGAAATGCTAGAGACGAAAACCACTGTAACAGAAACGAAAATGCCTGTGACAGTTCATTAGCAAACTGGAAATGATTGAGAAAAGAATCTCTGAGCTTGAAGATTATCTCTGTAAAAACCTCCAAAACTGAAAAGCAAGAGAAAACAAACAAAACAAAACCACACAAAACGTCAGAATATCCAAAACCATGGGGTAACTACAAAGGGTGTAACTTACATCTAATAGGAATGCAAGAAGGAGAAGAGAGAAGGGAACAGAAGAAACGTCTGAAGCAATAATAACGATTTCCTAAAACTAATGTTTAAAGTATGTCATTTGTCTTCCAAGCATTTTGGATTTTTTCCAGCTATCTTTCTATTATTGATTTCTCATTTTACCAAACCACAGATCCAGGAAGCTGAGAGAACACCAAGCAGGATAAATGCCAAAAATCTACACCTAGTAACATCATATTCAAATTGCAGAAAATCAAAGATAAAGTCTTGAAAAAAAATCCAAGGGGGGAAAACACTTATAAAGGAGAAAGGATCAGAATTGCATTGGACTTCTCCTCAGAAACCATTCAAACAAGAACAAAGTGAAGTGAAATATTCAGTATGTTGAAGGAAAAAGCTGCTGATCTAGCATTATGTATCCCGTGAATTTATCCCTCAAAAGTGAAGGAAAAATAAAGACTTTCTCAGATAAATTGAGGGAATCTGCCAATAGATCTCCCTTGCATGAAATATTAAAAAGTTCGTCAGAGAGAAGAAAAATGATAGATCAGAAACTTGGCTCTACAAAGAGAAAGGAAGAACATAAGAGAAGGAATTATTAAAAGTAAAATAACAGCTTTTTAAAAATTCTTCATTGATACCGCTGAAAGAAGTGTGTTCAAAATAATAACAGCAAGAAAATATCTGATGATTATAGCTAAGGATAAGTGAAATGAATAACAGCAATGAGATAAGGGACAGGAGAGGAGAACTGAACACTTTGCTATTTTAAGAACTTTCACTACCTGTGAAGTGGTTTAATGTTATTTAAAGTAGACTTGGACTTGCTGTCAATGTATGTGAACTCTAGGGCAGTCACTGAAAAAAGTAACAAAACATTAAACTAACAAAGTAGACAAAATGGGATAATATAAAATGCTCCATTAAAACCAAAAAAGGCAATAAAAGAGTGGGAGAAACAGGAATAAAGAAAGAAAAATAGCAGCAAATAGAAAATAGTAAAAAAAAAAAAAAAGAAAGAAAAAGAAAAAAAGACATCCAACATTATCAATATCATTTAAATGTCAGTAGTCTAAATATACCAGTTAGGCCATACACTAGGTGGCTCACACCTATAATCCCAGCACTTGGGGAAGCCAAGGGAGGTGGATTGCTTGAGCTCAGGAGTTCAAGAGCACCCTGGGCAACATGGTGAAACCTGTCTCTACCAAAAATACAAAAATTAGCCAGGTGCGATGGCAAACGCCTGTAATTCCAAGTACTTGGGAGGCTGAGCTGGTAGGATTGCCTGAGCTCAGGAGGCAGAGGTTGCAGCAAACCAAGTTTGTGCTACTTCACTCCAGCCTGGGCAACACAGTGAGACTCCATCTCAAAAAAATAAATAAATAAACAAATTAAAAGGCAGATCATCAGATTAAAAAACTCAACTATGTATGATCTATAAGAAACTTATTTAAATATGAAGACACACATAGTTTAAAAGTAAAGGGATGGAGAAAAATGTACCATGCTAACACTAATCAAATGAAAACTGGAATAAGCTATATTAAATTCAGACAGAACAGACTTTAGAGCAAAAACAATCACCAGGGATGAAGAAGAGCATTATATAATGATAAAAGTGTCAGTGTCTCCAAGAAAACATAAAATTTTTTAACGTGTATGCACCCATAACATAGTGTCAAAATATATGAGGCAAAAAGTGATGGAATTGCAAGGAGAAATAGATGAATCCACTACTATAGTTGGAGACTTCAACCCCTCTGACAGTAATGGACAGCTCAGCAGGCAGAAAATCAGGAAGGACATGGTTGAATTCAAGAGCACCATCAATCAACTGGATATTACTGACATCTTAAGAATCCTTCATCCGCCAGCAGCAGAATACACATTATACTCAAGCTCAACGGGTACATTTCACCAAATAGACATATCATGATCCATTAAACACAGCTTAACAAATTAAAAAGAATAGAAATCATACAATGTCTCCTGTCTTACTACAATGGAATTAAATTAGAAATCAGTAACAGAAAAATGGCTGGAAAAATCCCTAATACTTGCAAGATAAAAGATGCATTTTAAATAAAACATAGATCAAAAAAGAAATCTCAAGAAAAGTTTAAAAAATATTTTGAGCTAAATGAAAATCAAAATACAAATTATCAAAATTTGTGGTATGTAGCAAAAGAGGTGCTTAGAGTGAAATCTGTAGCAATCAATGCATATGTTAGACAAAAAGAAACATCTAAAATCAATAATCTAAGCTCCCACCTAAGGAATCTAAAAAGATAAAATTAAATATAAAGAAGGCAGAAGAAAATTTGAAAAATTAGTACAGAAATCAATAAAACAGAAACGGGAAATCAATAAAAAAAAACAATCAACAAACCCAAAAGGTGGTTCTTTGAAAAGTTTAGTAAAATTGATATACCTCTAGCCAGGCTAAAAAAAAAAAAAGAGAGAGAGAGAGAAGACACAGATTACTCATATTAGAAATGGAAGAGGGGACATTATTACAGATCCGACAGATACTAAAAGGATAACAAAGAATATTATGAACAACGCTATACCTACAAATTTGATGACCTGGTTGAAATAGACCAATTCCTTGAAAGGTATAATCTTCTAAAACTCAACCAAGAAGACACAGATAATCTCACTAGGCCTACAGCTATTTAAAAAATTGAGTTAATAATTAATAACTTTTCAAAGCATGAAGCACTAGGCTCAGATGGTTTCACTGTTAAGTTCTACCAAATACTTAAGGCAATCATACCAATTTTCTACCACGTCTCCTAGAACATAAATAGAGAATACTTCCTAGCTCATTCGAAAAGGCCAGTATTATCCTAATACCAAAACCAAATACATTACAAAAATTGAAAACTGCAAACCATAATTTCTAATGAAAACAGATAAAAATCTTCAACGAAGTATAGCAAACTGAATCCAAAAATTTATAAAAAGAATTATACACCATGACCAAGTAGAATATATTTCAGGTATGGAAGGCTGGTTCAACATTTGAAACTCAATAAATGCAATCCATCACACTGACAGGCTATGGAAGAAAAGTCTCATAGTCATATTAATAGATGCAGAAAAAGGATTTGACAAAATCTAATACTGAGTAGTGATAAATGTTTTCAGCAAAGCAGAATAGAGGGGAACACTCCTCAACTTGATTAAAAAAGGTCTACTAAAACCTATAGCTAACATTATACTTAAAGTTGAGAAAATAAAAGCTTTCCCGTACATATTAGGATCAAGGCAAGAATGTCTTCTCTCACCAATACTTTTCAATACCCTCTTGGAAGTCTTAGTTAGTTAATGCCATAAGACAAGAACATGAAACAAAACATCAACAGGTTAAGAAGCAATGAATCAAACAGTCTTTGTTCACAGATGACATGATTGTCTGTGTAAAAAAATCTGAAGGAACCAACGAAATAAGCTCCTAGTACTAATAAGCAAATGTAGCAAGGTTGCAGGATACAAGGTTACTACGCAAAAGTCATTACTTTCCTATATATCAGCAATGAACAATTGGAATTTCACATTAAAAACGTAATACCATTTATATTAGCATCTCCAAAACGGAAAGAATTAGGCATAAATCTAACTAATATATATGAAAACTATATGAGGAAAACTGCAAAATGCTGATGAAAGAAATCAAAGAACTAAATAAATAAAAGATTTAATATTGTCCACATGTCAATTCTTCCCAAATAGATCTGTAGATTCAGTGCAATCCTAATCAAAATCCTAGCAACTTATTTAGGGTTATTAACAAACTGATTCTACATGGAGAGGCAAAAGACCCAGAATAGCCAACACAATACTGATGAGAAAAAAGTTGGAAGACTGACACTGACTTCCAGACTTACTATAAAGCTACAGTAATCAAGACAGTGTGGTGGTGGTGAATTAAGAGACATACAGATTACTGGGACAGAACAGAGAGACCAGAAAGAAACCTACATAAACATGGTCAACTGACAGAGGAGCAAGGGTACTACAGTGGACAACAAATGGTGGTGGAACAACTAGACATCCACATGCAGAAAAATGAATCTAGACACAGGCCTTATACCTTTTATAAAAATTAACTCAAAATGGATTATAGATCTAAATGTAGTATTTTATGATTCCAACTACATAACACCCTGGAAGAGGCAAGACTATGGAGACAGTAAAAGGATTAGTGATTGTCAGAGGTTAATGGGAAGGGAGGAATAAACAGGCAGAGCACAGAGAAGGTTCTGGGCTATGATCTTATTTATCTGATACTATAATGGAGGATGCATGTCATTATAGAGTTGTCAAAACGCATAGGAGGAGCAATGTGAAGAGTGAACCCTGATGTGAACTATAGCTTTTGGGAGATAATGATGTGGCAATGTAGCCTTACGTATTACGATAAATGAGGAGACTGCGTGTGTGTGTTGGCAGGGGGATGTAAAGAACTATATGGGAACTCTGTATTTTCTGCCCACTTATGTTGTGAAACAAAAACTGCTCTATAAATAAAATTTATTAAACATTGCAATACAGTTTAGAAAAATAATGGAGGCAGAAAAAACTGTCATAGCTCAAAAACTGCAAAGTAGAATAAAGGTAGGACAGGAGAGAAATGTGGGGTGACTTCAAATTAAAGGAATGGTTATTATACTTCATGCTTATTATACTCTAATATTTCCTGAATATTTCTCTTCTAGAGTGAAAATTTTAAAAAGTATTAAATGGAAATAAGGGAAATGGAAGAAAACTTCTTGGCAAGTTATTATGTTTATGATGGGTATGAATCACAACCGATAAAGAAAACATGGGGAAGAATGAACTCTTCAGCAATGGGTCCTACAGGAGACTGCAGGACAAACTGCTGCCAACTAGGAGAACAAAGTGCCACATGGCTGGAAGGAAGAAGAAATCACTTCTCCTCCAATTTACCGCTCTGAAACCGGTCTGAGTGGCAACTAGGAGAGGAGCAGGATGGATGGGCCTGTTTGCCACAGGTATCAGTGGATTCAATATGGATGCTGCTCACAGTCCTGGTTTACTGGCATTGAAGGTCACAGGCCATGGTTCATCAGAGCCTGATTGCCCGCACCCTCTGTGACAGACTCTCCCATGCTAGGTTATGTCAACAGATTGTCACTGAGGAATGGCTTATTGGCACTGACCCAAAGATCACCATTGCCCATAAAAAAGGTGTTTTTCAAATTATCTTCCTTTCAAATACTATAGGGATGGCAAAACTCATGGAAAGGTAAATCACATATAGACTAAGAATGAAAGGGTAAATGGCTTTCTGGTCCTGGCTTCTACAATTAAGCGTGTCCTTAGACTTAACTAGGGGCTGCAGTAGGATCTGGTTAGAGGTTGTCACGTTAAAGATGGATCTGTAAGAATTACCAGATCATGTTGCATTTAAAGGTAAAAATTTAAGAAAAAAACATAGTGGTCTGACATTAATTATTTCAATTCAAAAGTAATTATTTCAATTCAAAAGAACTAGAACTGCAACAGTTGACAGAAACACAGTATGAAAATAATAATTACAAAAATGTAGGTAGGACTTCAGATTAGCCATGCCAGGTACTTTATGTTCACTAATTCTTTTAACTCTTATAACAGCCCAATGAGGAAACTGCCATTATTATCCCTATATTCCAGAGAAGGAAACTGAGGCACAGTGGTACTAAGCTGTCCACAACCACATGGCTACAGAACTTTAGACATCTGGCATTGCTTTCCCCTGTTGAGATAAAATGATCTCTGTGAATCTGTCATTGGCGTCACTAGCTGCACTTATGGCTGCTTATGTCTGGACACTGTCAATAAAGTTTCCAGGTTTCCAGCTGGGACTTTATAGCTGTTGACCAAGGTGAAGGTGCTCTTCTAACATCACTAACTGTACTATCACTTAAGAAGTCCACTCTCCTACAGACACTATGGAGGGTGCACACGACCTACCCACCAGCCACTCTCTGTTCTTCATTCGCTAGGTAACAGACATATGTTTATCACAAAAAACGGTTCTTTATCTTTTTTTAAGACAAGTCAGGGTTTTTATCTTTGTTGGGCTTCTGTTTTAGAGTTTACCTCTTCACACCATAGGATGAGATCAAATGACAGGACTCTCAGAAAGGCTGGTAGGCTAAAAAGAAACCAGAGAGGAGGACTTGGATATGTATCTTCCCACCTCGCCAACTGAGAAACGGGTATGGATTTTATTCACATATCACTTTAGGCTACAGCCTTATTTCAGATGACCTAGTGGTAACGACATCATACGATGAATCACTGATGAGGGCGGGTGTCTGCAAATGAACTTGCACCAGGGCAAAAGCAGCAAAGAGCTGTGTGGGTCTCTCCAGCAAGTAACTATCACGATCTCTTGGTACACGTGTGTATACACACACATATATTACCATGTGTACTTCACATTGGAGAGGTTCAAATAATAGTCATATTATACAACTATAATAAAAACTAGTCTTACTCAGACTTACAAGTTGAAAATCAAATATTTGGAAAAGGTTGGCTTTCTTTTAAAAAAGTTGAAATTACATGTATTACCATCTATGATTACCTCAAAATTATGACGCAAATGTCTTGCATGACTCTGAGATGATAGTTGTTAAGTTATAATAAACAAGAGAATCATGATGATGTTATTTATGGCAACAAAATTCAAGGAATCATAAGTTAAACCAACATGTGACAGAAAAAAATATACCCAATATCCTTATATATTAAGTAATTTTTATTTTTGGAACTAAAAATTTAAGAATAGAGCCTGCTGTTTTCTGGAGAAGGCAAAAGTGCCTAAAGTTTTCTAACAGTAGAGTGTTCAATGTATTAAAAGGAAACATTTTCCTACTCTTTAATTTCAAAAGAATCTCTGGTCATTAAGCACTATCCTTACATACTTGGAAGCCACTGTTTTTGTTCTTAGCTAACAGGTATTTTACTATGCTCCTGGGCAAACATCATGAGCCAGCTGGGTGAGGACAGGGCTTTATGCATCTTCTATTCTAACATCCCCTGTGGGATTGTTAGGAGGTGCCTGGCCTGTGGTAGGCGCTCACCAAACATTTCTTTGCTCTTATTCTGCTTGCCTGATTAATCTTAATACCTTATCTCTTCATCATAAAAATATATGATAAACATAATTATGCATAAGAGAGAGGCATCACAGACAGACAGACAGACACACACACAGACAGACACTGACTGATGCACGTCTAATGACCCTGAGGGTTCCAGCTCAGTGCCTGGTGACAACTCACACATTTAATGGCTTAATCCCAGGGTCTACCATTTTTCAAGTGGTTGCTTAATTTCTAAAACACCTATCCCTCCCCCCACCATATTAAACATCATGAAAGCTGATATATATTGGCATTCGACATAAACCACAATTCCTAAATTGTGTGAAGTGTTATCTTGAGCAGTCTGAACAGATCAGACTTCTGTGGGGAGGGGACAGCAAAACTGAGCCCAAAGCATCTTCAATCAGATGCAAATTTCTTTTTCAACCATGTAACTTTGGATTGCACCGGTGGCTGGGGATAGGCTTGTTGTGCTACAGAAGCGTCTGCCCACTCACTTTGTCACAAGGAGAGCATTTCATTCTGCTCATGATGCTTGAAGACATAATTCTTTGAAAATAATTCTTAATCTTTTAAAAATAAATAGTTCTTTAAAAAATCTGTAATATTTGAGGTTGACTTAGATTAACAGAAAATAGAAAAACCTTTTGCTAGTCCATCCAACTCTAGGCCACTGACTTGACCCCTCCTTAACATTTCATTTTGCTAAGACACAAGCATTAACTCTTGACTCTTAGGATTACTACCACGCAGCTATGCATTTCAGTTTATTTATAATTAGTCAACAAGTTTGTATTTATTATTTATTTATTTTTGAGATGGAGTCTCACTCTGTCGCCCAGTCTGAAATACAGTGGTGCAATCTCAGCTCACTGTAACCTCTACTTCCCAGGTTCAAGTGATTCTCCTGCCTCAGCCTCCCAAGTAGCTGGGACTACGGGCATGCGCTACCACACCCAGCTAATTTTTGTATTTTTAGTAGAGACGGTTTTGCCATGTTGACCAGGCTGGTCTCTAACTCCTGACCTCAGGGTGATCTGTCTGCCTCGGCCTCCCAAAGTGTTGGCATTACAGCCGTGAGCCACTGCTCCAGCCTATTACTTATTTTATTTTTAAGATGGGGTCTATGTTGCCCAAGCTGGTCTCGAACTCCTGGGCTTGCAATCCTTCCACCTCAGTCTTCTGATTAGCTGGGATTAAAGGTACAAATCACCATGCCTGGCTCAACAAATGCTTAGAAAACCAAATAAAGTATAAGTTGCCTATAGCGAAACCCTGGTGTCATTCTGTGGAAGGCCTTGGAGGTGAAGCTGAGAAGTGGGTACATAATTCTTAGACAAGGAAAGTCCTGCTGAGCACGAGAACAATATGATGGACATTACATTTTAGGAAAACTGATTTTCCCTTTTCTCTTTTCTCCTATCTCCATTAACCACTCTTCCCCATTCAGACGAAAACTTACTTCAATTAGTAAATAGCAGCAATCTGAAGAGATCCTGTCCCCAGCCCCCATTATCTGTCAGTTCCAGGTTTCCTTATGAAAGACACGGAAACTTTCTAAAATCTTGGTTTGATGGAGAAAGAATGTCATCTACTTTGTAGGGGGTTGATGAAGACGAAATGAGAATACCTGTAAAGCACAGTCCCTATACCTGGTAAGGACTCAACAAATAGGAGGGAAAAATGACACAGAAACTTTCCCTAACAACTTAATTTTGTTTTAAATAGCACTGTGATTTCTTCTTGGATATTAGGTTACCCATGAAATGTGGTCTTTTCCACTATTCATTCTGTTAAATCAAACTAAAATCTGGCCAGAGAAAGCCTCCATATTGCATACTTGAGTTCTTAGGGATGAAACACAACCTACCTTAATAGGTCAGTGTTAAAGGCAAATCTTTAGCCAAATTAAACTTAATAGAGTTTAATTAAGCAAAAAATGATTCTTGAATTGGGCAGCCTCCCGAGCCAAAGTAGGCTAAGAGAGTCCAGTGTAGCCACATGGTGGAAGACAATTTATGGACAGAAAAAGAGAAGTGATGTACATACAGAAAACTGAAGTGAGGTACAGAAACAATGAACTGGTTACGGTGTGGTGTTTGTCGTACTTGAATCCAGTTTGAGCAACTGGCCACCTTTGGCCAAAACTTGGTGACTGGCATAATAGGAGGTTACAGTCTGTTTACCCTTCCATTTAGGTTACAGTTCATGATGCACACAGAAACCTGTATGTCAAACTTAAAATACGTAAGGAGGAAGGTTTAGGCTAAACTTGGTTTAATATCAGCAGACTGAAAACCTAAGCTAGGAGTGTGCTTCTGTAACAACAGCTGAGCCCCAGCCAAACCAAGCACTGGACTTCGTCCACTCACAGATGAACAGCTGTTCAAACTGTATTCAAATAAGGCAAATGCCACACTGTAACCAATCGGGCTGTTGTACCTCACTTCTGTTTTCTGTGTGTGTCACTTTCCTTTTTCTTTTTTTATTATAGTTAAGTTCTGGGGTACATGTGCAGAATGTGCAGGTTTGTTACACAGGTATACACGTGCCATGGTGGTTTGCTGCATCCATCACCCCCTCATCTACATTAGGTATTTCTCCTAATGCTATCCCTCCCCAGTCCTCCCAATCCCTATTATCACTCCTCTTGCCCCCATCCCCTGACAGGGTCCAGTATGTGATGTTCCCCTCCCGGTGTCCATGTGTTCTCATTGTTCAATACCCACTTATGAGTGAGAACATGCAGTGTTTGGTTTTCTAGTCTTGTGTCAGTTTGCTGAGAATGATGGTTTCCAGCTTTATCCATGTTCCTGCAAAGGACATGAACTCATCCATTTTTATGGCTGCATAGTATTCCATGGTGTATATGTGCCACATTTTCTTTGTCCAGTCTATCAGTGGGCATTTGGGTTGGTTCCAAGTCTTTGCTATTGTGAACAGAGCCACAATAAACATACATGTGCATGTGTCCCTATAATAGAATGATTTATAATCCTTTGGGTATATACCCAGTAATAGGATTGCTGGGTCAAATGGTATTTCTGTTTCTAGATCCTGGAGGAATCACCACACTGTCTTCCACAATGGTTGAACTAATTTACACTCCCACCAACGGTGTAAAAGCATTCCTATATCTCCACATCCTCTCCAGCATCTGTTGTCTCCTAATTTCTAATGATCGCCATTCTAACTGGCGTGTGATGGTATCTCATAGTGGCTTTTATTTGCATTTCTCCAATGACCAGTGACGATGAGCATTTTTTCATATGTTTATTGGATGAATATTGATGCAAAAATCCTCAATAAAATACTGGCAAACCGAATCCAACAGCACATCAAAAAGCTTATCCATCACGATCAAGTCGGCTTCATT
>CAUYLG010039523.1:0-12166 GCA_963573385.1 Cacajao melanocephalus
CTGCCTATTCCGTGTACTTTTCCATGGCTTGGTCATTAGTAACAAACTTGTATTAACAACTGATACTAATATGTGGGAAAGTGCTGATAGGTGCTATATTGTGAGAAATTATCTAATCTATCTATCATCTATCTATCTGTCTATCTATCTATCTACCTATCTACCTACCTACCTACCTACCTATGATGGAGTCTTGCTCTATCCCCCAGGCTGGAGTGCAATGGTGCCATTTCAGACCACTGCAACCCCTGCCACCCAGATTCAAGAGATACTCCTACCTCAGATTCTTGAGAGGCTGAGACTATAGGCATGCACCACCACACCTGGCTAATTTTTATATTTTAAGTAGAGATGGGGTTTTGCCATGTTGGCCAGGCTGGTCTCAAACTCCTGACCCCAAGTGATCCACCCACCTCAGCCTCCTGAAGTGCTGGGATTACAGGCATGAGTCACCATGCGTGGCTGAAAAATCATTATTATCAATTTAGAACATCAGTGATAACACTCATCAAATATATCATCTTAATTAGAATAGTCATGGGAGGTGAAAAAGCAATCAGTCCTCCCTGGCTGTGAGACCTAGGCAAATCACTGTCAGTCTCAGTGTCCTCTTGTCACAAATTGTTAGCTTCACAAGATAAGTGAGAAAACATATAGAAAGGTGGTGAGCATAAGCACTGGCTCACAGATGCTTAGGAAATGCTAATTGCATCTGAGTAGTATTTATCATGAGAAACAATAAGCCCTTTAATGTATACTTTTGTTTACAAAATACTTCCATATGCTTTTAAATTTGATTTTTCCATCGACCCTGTGAGACAACTGATTGCGAGCAGGTAGGAATGACTGGTAAAATGAGATTTTGGGGCCACCTGTTTATTTCATTACTGGTAATTACAACTCCAACTCTGATTTGGGAACCCAGGGAGTTGCATATGAGTTAGAGCATTATTGTCAAATCCGATTACTTATCAGTTGGTTATTTAGTTTATGAATTAGTAGAGGTTTTCCTCTTTTGTATACCTTAATTTCTGTTTTCTCTTATTTTTTCCTTCTGGTATAATGGTTACAGCCTTCATTTTCATCATGAAAATGATGGAAGCAGTGGCTCACACCTATAATCCCAGCACTTTGGGGGGCCAAGGCGGGAGGATGGCTTGAGCCCAGGAGTTCGAGACCAGCCTCAGTAACATAGTGAGGCCCCCATCTCTATAAAAAAAGAAACATGATTTTATATGTTTTTTAAATTAAAGATATAAAAATAATTTTGAAAATGATGAAAAGTTGACTTAGCTCCTTTTTGTAGAGTTTTGGAATTATCAAAATGTGAAAAAACATTTTAAAATATTTAAATAAGTTTTTGAATTCTTCTAGACCAAAAAATACAGTTTTAAAATATATTAAATCAAATAAATCATTGTGAAGTTATAATCTCTACAGCACTTTTTTTTTTTTAATATAAAAAAGGTAATGGCCAGGCATGGTGGCTCACATCTGTAATCCCAGCACTTTGGGAGGCTGAGGCAGGTGGATCCCTTGAGGCCTGGAGTTTGAGACCAGCCTGGCCAACATGGCGAAACCCCAACTCTACTAAAAATATAAAAGTTAGCTGGGTGTGGTGGTACATGGCTGCAGTTTCAGCAACTCGGGAGGCAGGAGAATCGTTTGAGCCTAGGACAGGGAGGTTGCAGCGAGCTCAGATAGCACCTCTGTACTCCAGCCTGGGCAACAGAGTGAGACTCCATCTCAAAAAATAATAATAATAATAATAGAATATTTAGCTTGAAGAAGGATGAGATTCATAGGGTTATGATAGCTGTCCTTTACTATTTGTGTGTATATCAAGTAGAAAAGGATTTAGACCGATTTTTCAGGCCAAGTGATAGAAAGAAGAGAGATGGGTGAAAGCTACATGGAAACTTGGGGCCAATGTAGAAAAGTTTAATGAGGGTTGGCTAAGACCAAAGAAAGTGATCAGATAGGAGTTAGTTCGCCATGCCTAGAGGTGTTCAACAGTAGCTGATTATCATAGAAAGGATTAGAGTACCAATGGGTGGCTAAATAGAGTGACTTTTGTAGTTTTCTCCAACTCTGTTATTCCCTCATTTGATTTGAGATCATTTTTACAGCCAGATCACAGCATGAGATGGAGTGTATAACATGACCTGTATTAAAAACTAACCTTGTATGGTCTTATTTAGGCTCCTGAGAGTATTTGGAAAAAAAAACTAAAACCATCCTCTTCTGTGGGAATGAGTATCTAAAGCAGCACTAGCTCTTTGCTTTCACAATTTCCAGTCATCACAGTTGGGTTACTTCCACCTACAGGGTTAGGCCAGTCAGAGGTCTTGGGGACCAATTCTATTCTTGGACTTGGGAGTCCAAGAGCTGTGAGGAACCTTGCCCATAGCAGAGAGAGTTCAATATTGAGATAACTTTCTTACCCGCCCTACGCTGACCTGGAACCTATTTCTCGTGATTGCGTCCCTTGCACCATGTGCCTGACCCAGCAAATGGGTCTGTAAGAGAGGTCACCCAATGCTGTACTGCCCATGGTCGGAGTCCATCCTCCCAGTCAAGGGTGATAGAACTGAGGATGGGCAGGCCAGCCAGTCAATGTGGCCTGGTGCATAAAGATGAGCTGTGATAATGACATGGCTATTCCCAGAGTTTGGCAGTCTGATCCATAAACCTGGGGACCACATACAAGATAAGTAAGCAGATGAAACTGGTAAAAAAAAGAAAGGAATGGAGAGAGAAAGAGATAGGAAGGGACTTTGAGACGACAGAGAACACATGCTCACTAGACAGAGTGCAGCTTTGATTTCTGATGGGTTTTCTGTTCCAATGAGGCCTGGTTGGAACAGAAATGATAATAATAGCAATACCTAACACTGCACTGGCTGTGTATCAGCTACTGCATTAAGAGTTTTGCAGGGATTATTTTATTTAATTCTCGCAATACTGAGATTCAGGGAGAGTAGGCAACTTGCTCAAGGTCACACAGTTAATAAGCAAAATGGGGTCTGTGTTTCATTTTCTTAAGATATCCATATCCCCGTAATTTCCAAGCTGCTCTCCACCCAAAAATCTGGGTCTGCTCCCTAGCTGCCTCTTACGGTCTTCCTGGGGACTGGTGTCCTGCTCATGAGTCTGAGCCCTACAGCTGGAGCCTCTTCTTATTCTCAGGCACTGATCCCTAAATGCTGCAGGCTTCCAGACCTCCCTGGTGCTCTGCACCAGCCATGGGGATCTTCTGGCAGTCAACATACTTTTTCTGAGTGTGTACCATGTGCAAAGAGAACAAGACAGAGTCCCTGCCCTTGACAAGCAGGACAGCTTTCCTATGGCTGTTTGCTCCCATTTCCAAACCATCAGGCTTCTATGCCAATCTTTTGGCTCCTCCCACTGCTATTGCTGGGTTCACCCCTCCAAGCTTCCGACCTGGGAGAACATTTATTTTCTGGGCCCAGCTACTCTGTGTACAAGTCTAACTCAAGGCTTCTGTTAGGAGAAGGCACTTTATGAGATAGCTTTTCCTCCAGGCTTCAAAGAAATACTGTTTAGCACATGAAAAAGACTAGATAGAGATGAATTATGACTGGCCAACCTCAGCTCTGGGTAAACAGGGTCAGACTTCTGCCGTTCTATAAAAGTATTGTTTTAATAAGGTGGGTGAGTTGAGCTGGGAAAATATATGGCAAGGTATTTGGTTAATAGAAAAATAGAAATAGCCACCTCAGCTATGATTAAAAAGGGTTGACTCATATCAACTCAACTTGGTGAGGACACATGGAAAGAAATGAAAATGAATTTTTAGACTGATTATAGATTTCAGTGATCTCTGTGACTCTTGACCTCTTGGCTTAGGACAATATGGAAGGAAAATATTTTTCAAGTTTCAAATCAAGAACTTAGTCTTCCCATTGTCTGGCTATGACTAGCTTTGGGATTATGATTCCTCATCACCAAGTACTAAAAAGGTCTTCATTTAGTTCTCAGTGATAGAGTTACAAAGAAAAGTCATTCCCACTACAGTTCAGATTCCCTGAAGCTCATCTCAAATGTCAGCTGAGTAATTTCAATGTAACTTTGTCAACATCCTGTTACAGGATACCGTCATAAAATGATAGGGCTTCATAGAATGGCAGTGCAGCAATTATAAATCATATTTATCCAAAAGTATTAAGAAATTAAAGCAGGCAGGTTTCCTTGTCCTCATTTAGTAAATTCAAGGATTTTCCATTAATGACTCAATGTGTCTGCTGAGATTTCAGAATAAAACATTGGTTTCCCAATGCTCTACCTATAGAATATTCTACCATGTGCAGACCATTTTAACAGAAACTTTTAATTAGACTTTTTTTTTAAAACCTCCTTATAACTTGTGACAAAGTCAGCCAGGACTGGTATTACTTTTGCCTTACTATGGCACTGTTTTCTTGAAACACAATAAATATGCAGAGTTTACACATTCAGAGAAGACGGAACTTGAGCTAGTCTGACCTGGATAGATAACAACCTCTAATTATAAGCTCACAGTAGGTAATAAAAATTATTATGATTTGAGGACACAATGGGATGAGTGTACTGTATAAAAAGGAAAATTTCCATTGCTTTTTTCCCCCAAAGCAATTCTTATTTTATAAGACACCCTTTTCCTGAATAACAATTCTTTCAGGGCTGAACTCAAAATAATTCAAAACAACTGCTTTAGATGCAGTCTTTAGAAGGTGTAGCACTTACTTGCTCCTTGACCAGAGGGTGGATCCCTGCACTCAAAGACTAAGTCATCCACTTAGACCAGGTTATCCTAACTCTTGAGGAAGGAAAAATAGCAGTGCTGTGTTGTGGCTACTGCTGCAGTGTTGGTTTACTCTTTAACTTCTTGGCTTCAACATCACTGAGTGACTCATTTTAGGTTTAAGTGGGCACAACTCATGCAACATTTGAAATATAATCTCGTATACCAGCTTCGTTTTTTACAAACAGTACTTTAGGCATATAAACGATAAACTTCAAAGTGCCAGAAATTATTTTGGAAGGATGTACTAATAGAGAGACTTGACAATCTTGATAACCTCTCATTCTAAATTCATAGCGGTATCTTCAATAATGGCTCCCAAATCAAACTTATGCAATCTAAAAATAACCAATTCCTCTTACTAATTTTGGGAAAATGAAGCCTCTGATTCAGAATCAATTAACAATAACAAAATAAAAAGGACCAATATGAAAATATTAAACTCCAGTCCTCAAAAGTCAACTCTGGCAGGTACAGAAGTGTAACTTTTTTGAAACTGCTTCGTTCCCCAGGAGTATTCCTGGAGCCACCTAAGAATAACTTTACAATTCTAAAAATATAATCTTAAATTGCTAGCACTGTCTGGCACATGATAAGTACTCAATAAATATTGATTGAATGTTGAATAAAACGATTATTTAAAATGTGAGCATTTGAAGAGATCATCGGGCTCATCCTGCCCAGCCTCCTAATTTTCCTTTTTTTTTTTTTTTTGAAACTGAGTCTCACTCTTATCACCCAGGCTGTAGTGTGTAGTGCAGTGGTGCAATCTCGGCTCACTGCAACGTCTGCCTCCCGGGTTCATGTGATTCTCCTGCCTCAGCCTCCTAAGTAGCTGGGACCTGCCACCATGCCTGGCTAATTTTTGTATTTTTAGTAGAGACAGGGTTTCATCGTGTTGCCCGGGCTGTTCTCAAACTCCTGACCTCAAATGATCCACCTGCCTCGGCCTCCCAAAGTGCTGGGATTACAGGTGTGAGCTACCGTGCCCAGCCCAGCCTCCTGATTTTCAGTGATGCAAGTCTGGACCAGAGAGGTTGATTCACTTGTTTGAAACCACACAGCTCAAATTATTGGCAGGATGGATCAAGAACTCGGAATTCCTGACCTCAAAACCACTTTGCCTTCCTAACCTCAAACTATTCTGCCCAAAGGCTCTTTCTTTTTCTCAGGTTCCTTATGTGCTTGGGCTTCTAAAGACCAAAGACGTAATATCCAATAGCTCAGACCAACCTTAAAGTTCTCATGGCTATTCATTATGTGAACACAGAGAGGCATTCCTGTATCAGGTCAGATTACAGTGGAGATGTGTCTGGGTATGAAATCAGCTTGTCTTTTCCCTAAGAAACTACTTTTATAGTAATGTTTCCTTAATTTGAAATGTTTTGTTAAAAATAAATTAATCTGGGGCCAGGCATGGTGGCTCACACCTGTAACCCCAGTACTCTGGGAGGCCAAGGCATACAGATCACTTGAGTCCAGGAGTTCGGGACCAGCCTGAGAAACATGGCTGTCTATCAAAATGTATCTCTACTAAAAATACAAAAATTAGCTGGATGTAGTGGCAGACACCTGTAATCCTAGCTATTTGGGAGGCAGAGGCATGAGAATTGCTTGAACCCAGGAGGCAAAGGTTGCAATGGGTTAAGATCGCGTCACTGGATGACAGAGCAATACTCTGTCTAAAAAAAAAAAGTTAATCTGGGCAAAAATAGTACCTACACAAGAGAAGCTAATCATAATACTGTACATTTTGATGGTTCTTCACTGTTTATAAAGTGCTGCCTGTATAATTTTGCCTTTCTGTTTTTTTCTTCTCTAAATTATTACTTTTTTTGAGACAGAGTATTGTTCTGTTGCCAAGACTGGAGTGCACTGGTGTGACCTTGGCTCATTGCAACCTCTGCCTCCCAGGTTCAAGCGATTCTCCTGCCTCAGCCTCCCAAGTAGCTGGGATCATAGGCATGCACCATCATCCCTGGCTAATTTTTATATTTTTAGTAGAGATGGGGTTTCATCATGTTGGCCAGGCTGGTCTCGAACTCCTGGCCTCAAGTGATCCTCCTGCCTTGGCCTCCCAGAGTGCTGGGATTACAGGCGTGAGCCACTGCACCCAGCCTACATTTCTGTTCTTTTAATATCAGTTAATTGACTTGCTAGATGTTAGCTTCCTGTTGGTAAATGAAGTTTCAACAGTGTAATAATTGTGAGAGATGAAAGTGCAGAACCCTCTAATGATTCCAATGGAATGGAGTCTTCTTTGGTTTGGTGGAAGAAGTGGTAGGCACGTAATAAGGCAGCATTATTGGCAGGGGCTGGACTACCTGACCCACGTCTGTTTACCTATGCCCCACACCAGCCTGCACTCATTAGATCAGTGCAGCCATAATTTATTTGCACAGGAGGTAGCAGAGTGTATACTTGACCTCAGACATCAAACACTTAAGTTTTAAAAGTACTGAATAATGATGTCAGCTTGGTTTCATAGGCTTTCAGGTGAGCTCAGAGCATAGAACAGGAGATACCCTAATCAAAGATTAACCTTTCATCACAGAAGCAGAAGGGTTTAAAGAATGCCCTGAGCTGACTAGTTACCTTGGGTATGCTATGCCAGGGGACACCCAGCCCTCCCTGCCCCATGCTCCATGTGCTCGGGCAAATGTCAACAGTGGACATTACCTGCCTTGGCTGGTTGACTTTTGCTCCTGAAGATAGCAGTAATCGAATAACATCCAAGTAACCACCTTGGGCAGCTAGGAAGAGGGCAGTGGCTCCATCCTGAGAGAGAACAAATTAAAAGCATTAAAAACATTATCTTTCACATTTATTTTAAAAGAAATTAGGCCAGGCGCAGTGGCTCATGTCTGTAATCCTAGCACTTTGGGAGGCTGAGGCAGGTGGATCTAGGAGTTGGAGACCAGCCTGGCCGGCATGGTGAAACCCCATCTCTACTAAAAACACAAAAATTAGGCCAGGCATGGTGGCTCATGCCTGTAATCTTAGCACTCTGGGAGGCCAAGGTGGGTGGATCCCTGAGGTCAGGAGTTTGAGACCAGCCTAGCCAACAGGGTGAAACCCCATCTCTACTGAAATAAAAAAATTAGCCAGGCATGGTGGCAGGCGCCTATAATCCCAGCTACTCCAGAGGCTGAGGCAGGACAATCGCTTGAACCTGAAGGCAGAGGTTGCAGTGAGCTGAGATCATGCCACTGCACTCCAGCCTAGGCGAAAAAGCAAAACTCCATCTCAAAAAAAAAAAAAAGAAAAGAAAAAAAGAAAAAAAGCAACAACAAATAAAAATACAAACATTAGTTGGGCATGGTGCCACGTACCTATAATCTCAGGTACTAGGGAGGCTGAGGCAGGAGAATCTCTTGAACCCAGCAGGTGGAGGTTTCAGTGAGCCAAGATCATGCCACTGCATTCCAGCCTGGCCCACAGAGTGAGACTCTGTCTCAAAATAAATAAATAAATAAAATAAAATAAATTTAATTTAAAATATACACATTTAATATAATTTTCCATCTCCATCTCTTTGTATGTTTCCACCTCTTTGTCAATGAAGAGCCAAATGTTAGATATACAAATCCCTCAAACCTCATTTTTAAAACATTTATTTTTAATGTATTTTTAAATTTCTAAAAAAAGTTTTTTTTTAATTAACTGGGTGAGGTGGCATGTGCTTACAGTCCCAGCTATTTGGCGGGGGCTGAGGCAGGAGGATCACTTGAGCCCGGGAAGGCCATATATTCACTGTTGCACTCCAGCCTAGGGAACAAAGTGAGACCCTGTCTCAAAAAAAAAAAAAAAAAAAAATTGGGAGTAAAAGATGTTTTTTTAATTAGATCTTTCCTACCCTTTTCTCTTTCTTGTCCCCTTATCCTCGTTCCCCCAATATGAGGGTTCTGCAAGAATTAAAATACAGTATGCAGCTGTGTACGGTGGCATGCACCTGTGGTCCCAACTACTCAAGAGGCTGAAGCAGGGGGAATCGCTAGAGTCCAGGAGTTCAAGACCAGCCCTGGCAACATAGCAAAACTCTCTCTCTCTCTCTCTCTCTCTCTCTCTCTCTCTCTCTCTCTCTCTCTCTCTACAGGGTCTCACTCTGTCACCCAGACCTGGAGTGTAGTGGTGTGACCACGGCTCAATGCAGCATCAACCTCCTCAGCTCCAGGGATTCTCTCACCTCAGCCTCCTGAGTTGCTGGGACTATAGGCAGGTGTGCACCACTACGCCCAGTTAATTTTTTAAAATAATTTATAGTAGAGACAGAGTCTTGCTATGTTGCCCAGGCTGGTCTCACACACTTGGGCTCCAGCAATCCTCCTGCCTCTGCCTCCCAAAGCACTAGGATTACCGGCATGAGCCACCACACCCAGATGACCCTGTCTCTAAAACATAAAACAAAAGAAACCTGTAAGATGTTTTCAATAAAACTGCCCTAAAAATAACCTCCACAAAGTGGCTCTCTGCCAGCCCAGCAGACACCAACAATACTTGTAAACATAAAAAACCAATCCTGCATAAAGCCCAAAGCAAGTGCTCCTTTTCCAGCGCTCTTCAGTTTTCGTCTTAACTGAGTATCAGTGTCTTCTGGGCATTTCTGTTTTCTTGGACGCATGTCATTCGGTGATTTCAACAGATACGTCGATCAGCTGAAAGCGTGCATTCTTCCCAGATGCTCACTTCAGCCTGATAACATTCACAGCACAGGGTGAGCTTCACTGTTTTCAGACCACAGTGAAAACCAGAGCACACCCTAGAGGAAAGCACCTAGCGAACCCAGCTCATTACCACACCTGCTGGGAACACTAACCTCAAGCAAAAATATAAGACACGTGTCCCTGCAAGTCCAGCCACGTGTGTCACGTGGAGGGTCCTGGATTTCCAGTGGGTGTCAGCTGAGTTGCCAAACTGCCCTCAAGGCGATCATTAAGAAATTAATCAGCCTCTACAGATTTTCAAGCAGGTGTTTTATATGGGGATAAAATTTTCAGAAACTCTATGATGCCCTTAGCTGCTGAAAACTCTCAGGAATTTTTTTTTAGTTTTTTTTTTTAACTCTCAAGAATTTTCCAAGATGAACTACCCATCCATTGAATTTTTCACTGTGCATTCCAAGTTCCAGTTCTGCGCACCCACCCATATTTCAATTGTTTTTAAGGAAATATTTAGATTGTTTGGGTAAACGTAAAGGTCTTAATGTAAAATGGGAGTTATAATGCATGAAATTTCTTGGGTCACCTTAAAACACAGAGGAATTTACTATGGAAAGGGGCTTTTCTTTTCCAAACACTTTGGCTTTTCCTATTCCATGTATATACATATATATATGCCCCACACACTCTCAGATATACTTTACCTATATATAGCCAAAGACGTATCTAACCTTTAGACCTGTGTTTCTTAGATTTGGCTACATGTGAGAACTACCTGTTGTCTAAGCTGTGCCTTCAGAGACTCCAGTTTTGTTGGTCTCGGGTGAGCCTCAAAATTGGTATTTTTTAAACCTCCCCAGATGATTCTAATGGGCAGCCAGAGTTGAGAATTGCTTCTTTATTTAGATCATTATCAAGTAATTGAATTGTTCTACTGGTAATGTTGCAGCCTCAGAGTGTTACGGATTTTGAACTGCAGAGGGTAAGGCTAGTTACCATGAATTTCAAAGAGGCCTGTGATTTGTCAAGGTTAACCATGTAAACTCTGGAAAGGGTGTTCAAATGAAAAGTTCACACCTACACAGCTCATTACATGTCTATGAAAGTATAGTGCCCCAGGCATAAGGGTTAAATGTCTAGCTCTGGACAGCCTAAAATATGGTTCCTAGATAATTGGAAGTAGGAATTTTTCCACTCTTCACTGTGAGACTGTCAAGTCAATTCATCTCCCTATATTCTATTTTTTCCTACAAAACTGGAGTAATGTTTGCTATAAATCCTATGGCATTATAGTGACAATCAATTGGAAGAGCCCTTGGGTGATGTGCTAATTGCCAGTTAACTGCAAAGGACCCACACTACCAGTAGACGCCTTTCAAAGGTCAACGGCATGCATATATTTTATGGGTCTTCATCACCTCACTTTTCTTCCAAATACCTTAGATTTCTCCTCTTTGTGCCCTTCCTCATAAACACTACTACAGTATATTTTGTATATCCAATGAGCACATTTAGAAAAATTTTGTATATTTTGGTTTTCAGCAAGTCCATATGCTGGATTTTGTGGTTTGTCATGATATGAATAAGTATCACACGATTTTTGAAGGTCTTAATTGTATAGATACATGAAATGATACACACAACAAATAGATTTAAAAGGGAGAACAAAGATGGGTAAATAAGATGCATGATTTATTTTTGCAGGAGATGGGGGCTTGGGGGGAGGGGGGACAGAGTCTCACTATGTCACCCAGGCTGGAGTGCAATGGTGCAATCTCATCTCACTGCAACCTCTACCTCCTGGGTTCAACAGATTCTCCCTACCTCAGCCTCCTGAGTAGCTGGGATTACTTGCGCGTTGCACCATGCCCGGCTAATTTTTGTATTTTTAGTAAAGATAGGGTTTCACCATGTTGGTCAGGCTGGTCTCAAACTCCTGACTTTGTGATTACCCATCTTGGCCTCCCAAAGTGCTGGGAGCCACTGCATGAGCCACCACACCTCATCCTGTGGACATATGTGAAGAAGTGATTGTCAACTCTGGCTGCCCATTAGAATCATCTGGGGAGGTTTAAAAAAATACCAATTTCGAGGCTCCAGAACAACAAAACTAGAGTCTCTGAAGGCACAGCTTAGGCAACAGGTAGTTCTTACATGTAGCCATGGCGTGAGCTACCTCACCCGGCCAGATCCATAGTTTCTATATAAAAAACTCCATCTGGTCCACTACATATTTTTCTCTTGACTCAGACCAAAGTCTTACTATCCATTAAATATTTTTGAATTGGCATTTTTGGCATCTGGATTTAGACTGCAATTTTGCGCCTGATGAGGAAGGTCCTAATGTCCCCCTGAAATGCACTCACATAAAGTTGGTCATGGATGTTTGCTCCATGCTTCAGCAAGGTCTCCACCACCTGCATATGCCCGTACTGACTGGCAGCCAACAGGGCGGTGCCTCCGTCCTGTGGACATGCAAAATATCAACACATTAGAGGCAGTGCAGGCACATATTTCACCAAGCAGATGCTCCTCACATACACAGAATTTAGGAAAAGTTTTCCCAAAGATAATAACAACAAACTCACTTTCCCTCTTTTTTTTTTTTTTTTTTTTTTTTTTTTTTTTTGGGTCTCAAACAGGTGCCCCGGCTGGGGTGCAGTGGGGCGGTAGCGTCTAAAAGTAAACACCCCCACCCCCGACT
>CAUYLG010039525.1:0-15154 GCA_963573385.1 Cacajao melanocephalus
GATTATATCTTCTTTTGTGAGCTGTCCATCTATGTGACTGTCATTTTTTTTTTTTATTTTTTTTTTTGAGATAGAGAGACAGAGTCTTGCCATTTCACCTCAGCTGGTGTCTCTCTCTCTCTCTCTCTCTCTCTCTCTCTCTCTCTCTCTCTCTCTTCCTCTCTCTCTTTTTTTTTCAAAAAAAAGAATGATTCAGGGTAGATGTGAAGGTTTATGACATGTGTAAACTCCTATCATAGGGATTTGTTGTACAAATTATTCATCACTCTGGTGTTAAGCCCAGTACCCAATAGTTGCCTTTTCTGTTCCTTTCCCTCCTGCCACCCTCCACCCTCAAATAGATCCTACATGTTCAAAGTGCTTTGAAGCTCATTCTGTGGGTTCATACTCATTATCTCATTTCATTCTTCGAGACAATTACATGGAGTGTGAGGTTATGATCTTTGCAGGTGGGATAACTGAGGTTCAGAGAGGTGAAATGAGTCGTCCTCAGGTACACAGGGCACTAGCAGGAGACTTGAGCCTTGAATGGGTTCATTTCACTTACTAACGGCTGCTGTTTGCCAGGGACCATGACAGGTCCTGGAACTGTCAATGGAAAGAACAGGATGGTCCTCTCCTTCCCCCTTCCCTGATATGGCCATCAGGCCCCCAGTAGCAGCTTTGCCTCTTTTTCTATCTCTGTCTGGGCCATGAGGGCAAGTGGGGCCTGATGAGCCATGCAAAAGGGAACAACACTATCATCATTGACTCTGGCCTCCAGGCCACTGGGCACGTGGTCATGGGTTTCCCTGTGTGGTGGGACAGGTGCCTCCCCTTCCCACAGTTCTCAGCTCCCTTCACTTTCCCTGAAGTGCAGGTGAGCGGGGGCTTGGGGTTGAGCAATTCAAAAAGCGTTCGTCTCCATTTCTAGCATAGAGTCTTCCCTACCCCACCTTACCCAAATGTTTCTGTTTTGTATGAAAAGAAAGGCCACCCTTAGACTAAATGGCAAAGTTAAGCCAATCAAAGACTGCCACGCAGCTGTTTAATTAGCTAAATCCATTGTGTACAAGAGACTGACAATCTTGTGGGAAAGCAAACAAACGTGTATCACCGTATGCAGCGATATGTAGGTAGAATCAAAAACCCTAAGAGGCTTTACTGTGGATAGATGGGTCCAAGATGACGGAGGTTGAATTTTATAACTTCAGTATTACTATGAGTAGCACTTAATAGACTTTTTTCTGTTTTGCCAGCTGTTTTTTTAAATGTATTGCTTTGAACAATTAAAATGAATTTTGAAAGAAAATCATTCCCAATATTCCCATCAGCTAAACAAGATTGCTCACCCCACCCCAAGACTGTAAACCTTTCAAGAGTATGGGTCAATTTGACTTAATCTTTCCATCAGTATTATCTGACAGAGAGTAGGTGCTAAATAAATGTCTCTTGATTATTTCCAAAATTTATCCACATGTGTATGTATTTCATGTAGTTATATTACATAGTGTGCAGTGTACTATACATACAGTTTACAATTCAAATTTTCACTTAGTAATAAAAGGCATGTTGTCAATATTTTCCCTTTCTTTTGTTTTCTTTCCTTTTCTTTTTCATAGAGACAGGGTCTCACTATGTCGCCCAGGCTGGACTCAAATTCTTGACTCAAGTGTTCTTCCAGCCTCAGCCTCCTGAGTAGGTGGGATTACAAGCATGCCCTACCACACCCACCTCCTTATTGTCAGTCTTTTTCTATGTTGCATTGTAATTATGTTTTTATACTTTGCATAGTCATTCATTCATTCAATAAGCATTTATTGAGTGCTAACTATATGCTAGACTTTGTGCTAGAAAATGAAGCCAGAATATTGTCTGTATTCAGAGACAAGTAAACAGATTTCATGAGGACAGTGCAATGCAAGTTACAAAAGATGTGAACACAGGGGTAATGAGGACACTCAAGAGACTTTCGCCTAGCTTGGAGGAGTCAGAGAAGGCCTCTCAGGGGAGATAATACCTGAGCTGAATCTTAAAAGATGAGTAACTTTTATCTAGGTAAGGAAGACACGGCAGTGTTCCGGGCTGAGGGAGCTGCATACCCAAAGGTTGGCAAGCAAGGAAGCCTGGCATAGGGCATTGAAACTGTGGGTAGTTAACGCTGGCTGCCCAGGAAGACAAAAGGACAGGAGCAGAGATACACCAGGTAGGTGGAGACGATGCATGAAGGGCTTCTTATGGCATAGCAGAAGTTGATTTTATCTTGAAGGTAATGGGGAATCAGTGCCAGATCTCCATAAGCAGGAATCGTTGATAAAATCAAACTTGGGTTCCTCTAACAATTTATGAAGTCCCTGCCAACAACTGTTTGGAGAATAAATTAGAAAAAAGAAGGAGTGAAGTCAGGCAAACCTGTGAGGAGGCTGTTTCAACGATCTACTCAAAAAGGATTATGAAAGCTTAAGGGAGGATTGTAACAGAGGGGACTGGAGCAGTTGATGAATCCTCCAGGTGTTTTGGACTTATAAAGTTAAAGCATCTCTAGTTGCTGTGAAGATAGTTTCAAAAATCTTGGTGGCATAAACGCTAGGGGATTGTTTCTTACAAGAAATTGAAAGCAGGCCTTTCTTCCTGGCAGGCAGCCTTTCACATGGTCAGTCCAGGGCGCCAGCTCCTTTTATCTTACAGCCCTGGGTTCCTCTACAGTCTTAGAGTTTTCAGCATTTACAACATTGGCATTTCACCATTCTGGTGGCTGGGGCATGAGCTTGGGGAAATCTACCTGGAGTATTTCATGGGACATGCCTGGGGAGAAAAACACAGATAAAAGGAGAAAATGTATCAAGGATGTCTCCCAGTTTTTAGACATGGTCAGGAATGTTAATGCTATTGTAGACATATGGAGTTGGAGGAAGGACAGCCAGGGAAAGGCTTCCAGTAGGACACTGAATACAGGAATTGCTCTGAAGGTCAGCAGAGTCCAGATGGAAAAAATAGAGTAGGGTATCATATAATAATAATAAGAAGAAGAATAGCTACCATGCATTGAATGTGTACCATTTACTAGGTATGCTATGAGGTGAGTTCTATTATTATCTCCATTTTACAGGAGAGAAAACTGATGCTTAAGAGGTGGAATAACTTTGCCACCTGTTTGGAAAGTGAGAAGGTTAGAATGTGAACCCCATTTTTCTGACTCCAGTTAAAGAAAATTAATGAACTTGAGTGAAGAACACCAGTGACAGTCCCTTGGGGAATACTGTCTTTACAGGAGGGTACAGGAAGAGGTAGCCAGAAAGAGTGTTGAGAAGAGCAGTGAGAAAGGCAGGACATATGATAAAAACCCAGCCTCAGTCAGGGAGACAAGACCGTCGGCTGTGGGAATCAAAGGAAGAGCAGTTTTGGGAGAAGGAGAGTCGAAGCACAGCCTGGGAGGTTAAATGAGCTAAGGTCAAGAAGGAAAAACTATTCACTGAACACAGCAACCAGGATGATGTGGGTGTCTTGCTGAAAGCACAGGGCAACTAGGCTGAAGTGAATGGGTGTCAGTGAGGGGTGAGAAAGCCAGTGCAGATGCCTCTAACAAGAAGGTGGGCTTAAAGCCGTAGGGAGCAACAGGGCAGCAGCTAGATACAGACGTAGGTTCCAGCGGGAGCTTTTCCTTGAAAATGAAAGCAACAAGAAGGCAAAAGAGACAGCCAAGAGGCTGAGGTTGATTTCCGAGAAAGGAGGTAGTTGAGGGAGTGAGATGGTGGGGAACAAAGACAGAGAAGGTCTGCAAGACAGGTGGAGAGATTAACCCGAGAAAGGGGACAGGAGCAGAAAGATGACAAGCACAGATGGGGCCACACGTGAATGTTAAGTAGGGGGCAAGGAAACCAAGGGATTGCCTTCTAATTCCTTGTGCAATCTGGGGATGAGGACATCAGATAACTGTGAGATGGTAAAGGGAAGGATTATTTTGATGGCTGCACAATATTATATTGAGGACATGGGGCAACATTTAATTCACCATTCCCCTACTGTTCGACATTTAGATGGCTCGTATTTTTGTTGTAGATAACCCTACAAAGATTACTTTCATGCATATAATTATTTTATTTTGCACAATTTTCAATGTGAAAATTGTCAGCCAAAGAGCAGAAACATTTTCATGGCTCTTAAAATGCACTGGCAAATTGCTTTTCAAAATGATCATAATAATTTACAATGCCAATAGCACTCTGTGAACATATCGGCTTCTCTGCAGCTCTTCCAGCACTGGGTTTTATTATTTTAAAATAATCTTTCAATCTAATGGGCAGTAGTGGTACCTCATTCAACATTTAAATTATATTTATTTGACTACCAATAACATTAAATATTTGTCTTTTTTTGTAAGAATTTCAATTTCCTCTTATTTGAATGACCGATCCTTTACCCTACCTGTTAGGACCTAATGCTGTACTTACAGAACTGATGAAGTCCACTGCAGCTAGCAACGCTTTGTATGTCCAATTTGAGGGATTTGCTTTTCATTTTTTGTTTTCTAACTTTAGTTTTGATTGTCCTGGAAATTACATGTTTATAATGGTGGTTTTAAAAGATGAGATCCACTGAGGCTTCTAGCCTCAGAAACACATCCAGGGTTTTACAGTGGAGCTTTTTTGTCATTTATTAGCGAAAACAGAGGACTGAGAACTTCTGCGGAGATAAAAGGTTCTGGAAGGGGCAGGTCCGGAGGCAGGCTACAGTCTCCACCTGAATGCCCAGAGGCTGACTCTGCGGCCAAGACCTGTACAATGTACCCAAGCAGGGTGTTAGCACGCCAGGACAGTGGAGGCTTTGGGAGCTGGGAGACGGTAGCCCTCAAGTTCTGGCACAGAGTTCCCCAGGGAGATCAGAGTCTAGAACCTGAGCTGCAAGGAAAGCCAATAGGCTCTGCACAACTGGACAGCCTAGCCCAGCAGGAGCATGGTGAAGACCAGCCCGGAACAAGTGGCACCCAGGCAGGACACAGTCTGTTGCGAACTCAGCAGAGAAAAGGCCCTCAACAGAGAAAAACGACTATACAACAAAAAGAAACACATGGGGAGGGGAGCGTCACGGTGACTTAGTCCCTTCCCAAGGGCCAGGCACAATGCAGGGCACTCTGTGTGCGGTTTGACCCAGCCACGCCCCTATGGGACCACATTTTTTATTCCATTTTTATTATTCTCTCCTATGTATTATTGATCACACAAGAAAACAGAGGCTCAAAGGGGTTAAATAACAGGCAATATTATACAGTCCATTAGAGATAGAGACCATTTGGTTCTCAAATTCGCATTTCCTTTAAAAAATAAGGTCTCAGCTCTGGAAAGGGAACTCAGTGTGTCGCCAGCTTCAGTACAAGGCAGGAGCTGGGAAAGAGCTCATAGTAGGGAGCAGTGAGCTGATTGCAGAAGGGGCTGCAAGTTCGGTAGAGAAGGATGGATTTGGTGCAAGAGGAAGCAGGGACCCACAGGAGATTTCTCAGCTGAGTTCATTTGAATTGATGCTTTAGGAAGATGGCAAGGGAGTGGTAAGCAGAAAGGAAGATGTTTTCCTGTGACACATTTGTCGGGACCTAGTCACTAAAGCAGGCCTACTAAAAGAGAACACACAGGAACTGAGATTTCTGAGTTGCTGTTAAGATAAGTCACCACTCTGCATACTTATCTGAAATGTAATCCTCTGAGCTTTTGAGAAGGATTTTAAATCCCAGGAGAAGTTGCTAAGGGAATAAAACCCTAAGTATCATAAACAGCAGAATTCATAAAATAATCTTCGCAAAATATCATGAGCTCAATTCTCCAGCCAGCAGCAGCAGCACTTGAAGGTTTGGCTGGAGAAGGGGAGGACGCCAGCATTGATTTGTACTCTTTCTCCTCCACTTTTCCTTCCCAGGAACAGAGAGGTGAGTCCCGCCAGGAATCTATCCTTTACACCCACATTCTCAGGTGTGTGCACACTCCCCCATGTGTTCCTTGAGCCAGGGACCCTGTTCAATTCCTCCCAGCTTTTTGCATCATATGAAATGGGTCTCCTTGGACTCCAGAACTGAATGATGCATCAAGGAAGAATTAGTGAGTACCTTGTATAACATGCTTATTGTATTAGGTCAAATTATAGATTTTTCTTTTGAGCTTTTTAAAAAAGGATATTTACACATAGTCATAAAAAGACATTCACAAAATGCAAACAAAAAAGTGCATATGGTATTGACTCAGTTTTGTGAAAGAAATTATATGTACACACACACACACACACTCACACTCGCTATATATTACAATGTTAACAGTGATTCGGTGATTACCTCTGGGTGGAAGATTTTTTTTTGAGGTGGAGGTCTCACTCTGTCACCCAGCCTGGAGTGCAGTGGCACAATCACAGCTCACTGCAGCTTCAACCTCCAAGGCTCAAGTAATCCTCCTGCCTCATCCTCCTGAGTAGCTGAGACAACAGGTTCATACCACCATGGAAGGCTAATTTTTGTATTTTTTGTAGAGATGGGGTTTCATCATGCTGCCCAGACTCCTGAGGCTATTTTTAATTCTTTAAACAAACGTGTTGCAGAAACTAATAGCTAACTTATTTTATCCACTGTCTTTATTCTATGATGATGTACCCCAAATTTTAGCTGGCACAAGGCCACTTACAATAAATACCTTATGTCTACACCTGTCTTGCAGCTAGATGTGGTCATGTTACTAAGCTCTGATCAGTAAGATGTACATGCACATGTGGCATGTTCCCTTCCAGAAAGTGCTCTTGAAAGAAAGGGGCATGCCTTTCTCCTTCCTGTTTCTTGCTGGCTGGAATGTCAGCATGATGGCTGGAACTGGAGCAGCCATCTTAGACCCTGAAGTGGAAGCCATATGCTGAAGGTGTCGGAGACACAAGAGAGGAGAAGCCCATGTCCCGACTGGCCATCCAGCCACCATGCCAGCCCCTGGACATTCTATATATACATGAGAGAAAATTACTTTTCCTCTTCTGTCTTGTTTAAGCCACTATTTTGAGTTTTCGCCCCTTGACAGCTGAACCAAATCCTAGCTAATACACTTGTATATATTTAAAAGCCACAAAATACAAAGGGATATGTTGAGAATTCAAGACCAAGTCTTGTACATGGAATGATTTTTCTGGTTACAGCAATTTTCATTGAAACCACTTGTCCCAAGTTCCACTCATATCTGCCCTTATGCTCCATTCAAACACATTGCATCAAATCAGCACTGAACATCATGTTCAGTTTTTTTTTTTTTTACAGGAAGAACTCATTGTCCCATCTCTGGTTCATGGACTATCTTGATTTTAATTCAAAGGGCTTCTCACAACTTTCCTGGGAATAAGGTATTGACTGTGGCTCCGCTATGATGATTTTGGGGTATTTGAGACAGGCTTCTAGATTACTGCAGACACTGTAGGTCAGTGGGCCCCACACATTTTGGCACCAGGGACCAGCTTCGTGGAAGACAATTTTTCCACAGACCGGAGACGGGGATGGTTTCAGGATGAAACTCTTCTACCTCAGATTATCAGGCATACAACCTAGATCCCTCGCATATACAGGTTCACAGTAGGGTTTGCTCCTATGCGATTCTAATGCTGCTGCTGATCTGACTTGCCCACCCACTCACCTCCTGCTGTGCGGCCCGGTCTCTAACAGGCCATGGATCAGTACCAGCCCTGGGATTAAGGACCCCTGCTGTAAGTTGAAGCAAAATCAAAGTTGCAATGGTCAAGGCAGCACTTTTCCTGACCAAATGAGCTGCTTCTATCAATATATTGAGACCACAACCTGTGAGGGTCAAGAGAGAAGTCAGAGTAGGTGTGTGTGTGGTGCAGCTATGTGCTACACACTATTTGTGTGGGTGTGTTATGCTCATGTGCTGTGTGGTACTGCTGTGTGGGGGATACACATATATTCTTGAGGTATGGGTGTTCACATGTTTTGGGGGCCTGTGTTTGCCAAACCTGTGTGCTATGTAGGGTTGGATGTGGGAATGTGTATCATGCATTGTGTCACATAGATGTGTGGGTGTGTGCATGCATATTATGGAGGTATGTATTTGCAGTGTCTGTATATGTGTGAGTGCATGCTTGCACATGCACGTGTGTTACACGACACAGATGTGTTATATGGTAGTGACAGGAGATACCTGTGATAATGCATCCTAGAGAAGGTTGCAGTTGATTTAGAAGCCATGCCAGAATTAGTCATATAGGAGAACCCCCACCTCCTCCACACCTCCTTATACATTTCTAAATCTCAGGCATCTCCATTCATTCCCAATAATAATGCAATGTTTACATTACACTTGGTTATCTAGACTGTAGGAGACTATCTGCAATCTAATTTTAAGTTGGCTTCAATTCAGCTGGTACTTTTGCTGTTCCAAATAATTAGAAATCATTTTTTTAGCATTTTACATTTTATGTTTTTTTTTTTTTTTGAGACAGGGTCTCCCTCTGTCACCCAGGCTGGAGTGCAATGGCACAATCGTGGTTCACAACAGCTCAAACTCTTGAGCTCAAGTGATCCTCCTGTCTCAGCCTTCTGAGTAGCTAAGACTACAGGTGTGTGCCACCATGCCCAGTTAATTTTTTTTTGTAGAGATGGGGTCTTGCTATGTTGCCTGGGTTGGTGTTAAACTCCTGGCCTCAAGCGATCCTCCTCCCTCAGCCTCCCAAAGCACTGAGATTACAGATGTGAGCCACTGCACCCAGCTTTACTTCTTTAAATTATTTCCAAGAATTTGCTTACAGTTTGAAAGGAAAATTATCGTGAAACACAATACTTAACAAAATAAGAGGGAGGTATCAGATAAAGAAAACAGATGTCAATGAAGCATAGTGTTGATATTTTAGCTATTCTCACATTTGGTATGAAAAATATCTTTCGGCACCCCAGGCATCACTAGTATATTTTGCTTGTCAACTCACTTACTACACTGGCTGTTGCTCCTGAGCAGGTCTAGGTTAACAAGAACCATCTAAAAGGAGGGAAACCTCATTCCCGTGAGAGTATTTACAGATTCCATCTCTAGGCATATAGAGATTTCCGACTCCTCAGGACTGTATTGCCCCCCTGAAGCCTCCCTAGCACCAGAAACCGGCCACTTGCTACCTCCTTCATGGCTAGCCCTTGCCCCCCTTCCTTCCATTCTCAGTGCTGCATACAGTCAGAGCGTTGCTGAGGTGGAAGTCAGTTCTGTTCCTCCTCTGCTCCAAGCCCTCTGAGGCTCACATCCTGCCAGGCCCTGCAGTGGTCGTGCAGGCTCGCCATGGTCTGGCCACCCTCTCTTCCTCTCTGAACACAGCTGCCGCTTTCCTTTCCCCCCCTCCACTCCTGGCACATGGGTCTCCTTGTTCTTCCTCCAACACAGACATGCACACTCCCCAGCATGGGGCCTTTGCACTGGCCACTTCCTCAGCCTGAATCGCCCTTCCAGTAGATGTCACAATGAACTCCATCACTTCCTCAGCGTCTTTGCTGAAAGCCACCTTCTTGATGAGCCTCTCTGTGACCACTCTATTGACAATTGCAACTCGCCCTGAACCATGGCTCTCTGGAGTCTTCTTACCTACTCTGCCTCTTCCCCATGCCCCTTATCAGATTTACCATGCTATATGTTAGTCATTCATTATGTTTCTTGTTCAATGTCTCTCAGCACACCTGAAGTGTCTGTAAAGGTCAGCTGTGGTTAGCATTATCTACCTGACTATAAAAGGAAGGAATCCTGGCCACTGCCATGACCTTCTCTTCCTGTTTTTCCAAAGAAGCTCCATTTCTGCCTCTTGCCTTTGGGGTGAGGCTTGGGCTCAGCCTCAGTTGCTATCTAGGAAATGACTTAGTTGGAATGCACTGAAGTAAACCTGCCAGTCTTCAAAGAGAGACACCAGCCCGCAGCCAGGAAGCAAGACGGCTGAAACACATCACCTCTCTTAGAGATCAAAGGAAGCCTTCAGAAGATTGTCCTCTGGTTTAGGGGCCTTCTAACAGCCTCAGGGACTGAAGAGAAAGTGAGCCATTTCTTTAGCAGCTATAGATTTTACCACTTTAATATATCCCTCCCTCCAGACAGTCTCTAGGTATCAGACAAAATGGTGAGGCAGCCCATCCAGCTTGACCTCTTCCTTCTGTCTGCTGCATGCACTGACCGAGGCCCAGCTCTGTGGTTGCAGGAGTAGCCGAGAGATCCATTTCCACAATATTTCCAGCTGATAGTGGTGTGTTTGTTTTTTTGGCTTAAAACAACACAAATTTGTTAGCTTGCTGTTCTTCCACCAAAGTCCACATGGGTCTCACTGGGCTAAAGTCAAGGTATGGACAGGGCTGCCTTTCTTTCAGAGGCTCTAGCGGAGAATCGATTTCCTCGCCTTTCTCAGCTTCTCTAGTCTGCCTGCATTTCTTGCCTCCCCGGCCCGTTCTCCATCTTCAAGGCCAGCAATTTCCCATCCTTCCAACCATTCTTCTGGGGTCACATTTCCCACTGACAACAGCCCAGAAAGGTTCTCTGCTTTCAAAGAACGGGGCAATTAGATAGGGCCCCCTGGACAATCTAGGATGCTCTCCCTATCTCAGGGAATTTAATCATATCCTCAAAATCCCTTTTGCTGTGTAAGGTAACATATTTACAAGTTCCAGGGACTGGGACAGAGGTCTCTTTGGGGACCGTTATTCTGCCTGTCACAACCATCAAGATATAATGGTCTTTTGGCCATCAAATCACACACAAATGGTGTGTGGAAGACCATCCACCCCAACTTCAACTCTCATTATCTCCATGCTGGAACACATGCTGGCTGCTTTTGTTACTCTTTGATAGGTTTTTAAAACATATCATTAAATGATTTTGTCCTCCTATCCTGACGCCTTGGGGAGCTTCTACTAAGAGCAATGTGACCTCTGTCCTTTCTTTAGTGTTGCTAGAGTTATTAAAAGGCCTTCCTTTTTTTTTTTTTTTTTTTATTGTGAGTTGGAGTCTTGCTGCGTCACCCAGGCTGGAGTGCAGTGACATGATCTCAGCTCACTGCAACCTCCGTCTCCTGGGTTCAAATAATTCTCCTGCCTCAGCCTTCTGAGTAGCTGGGATTACAGGTGTGTGCTACCATGCCCGCTTATTTTTATATTTTTTGTAGAGACAGGGTTTCACCATATTGGCCAGGCTGGTCTCAAACTCCTGACCTCAAGTGATCCACTCACCTTGGCCTCCCAAAGTGCTGGGATTACAGGTGTGAGCCACCATGCCCGGCCTGTGAAGGACCGTTCTTAAATGCAGAGGTGAAAGGCTTCAGCCAAGCCCAAGTAGCTGGGGAGGGTTACATATGAATCAGGAACAGCCAAGGGGTCTGAGGCATGGAGGTCTAGTCAGCTCCAGGACTTATCTGGAATCAGTATCTTGCAGGTGGACCCCCTGGTAAGGGCAAGTCTAGATGAGGAAGAAGCAAATTCTGCCCCCTTTTGTCCACTTATGGGGGAAGGGAGGCTGGTAAGAGTTGACTGGGAAGGTGAGTAATTTTTAATGGCTTCCTCCTGAGCTAGGTCTGAGGAAAACTGTACAAGGACTGAAGAAGAGAATTTGCCCTTCAGGTGCCCAAATGGCACAGAAATATAAAATATTTTATTTGATACTTTGGGTCAGAGCAGATGCTGGATAAAGGAGTACAGGATGGTGGATGCGGAAGAGGCCAGAAGGAAGCACGGGGCAGATGGCAATCCCTGGACGGCAGTGGGAGACAGGGCAAGGCATTAGCGGAGCTTGAGGGGAGCTCTTGGGAAAGAGTGGAATCTACTGAGAATGGAAAGTTCCATGAGGAGTTCTGGAAGCCCCATTCCTCTCCTCTTGGAACTTTAGACAAACCTACTAGAATTCTGAGGAGAACTTGTTTCTCCTCTCATTCTTGAAGAAGGCCCTTTCTCAAAAGGCAGTTTCAGTTGTGAGTTGTACAGTAACACACCAGCTCTCTAGGAAACTCATCCATCAGAAACTCAGACAACCGATGCCTGCATTTTATGCACAGCACTTCTTGCCCCTTTAACCACAGGACAACCCCTCACTAGAATGTAATTTTAATTTCATCACAACTAGGGCAAGCTGAGGTCTTGTTTTGAAGCAACATTTTAGAAAGCAAGGAGAGGGATTGTGGCCGTGCTCAGAAGGTCAGCTCAGAGCCCAATGGCAAGGATGATTCAACTTTTACAACCAGAACATAAGCACCAAGAGTAGCCAAGGCTGGGACTTTGGAGTTGGCGCAACCATCCCTCTACTTCCCAGGATACCTGTAGGGTTTCCTGTCCTCAGCACAGTATAGTCACTCTCAGTTACAATCATGGCCCCAACTCATCAGGAAAAGGTGAATTTGATAATTTAGTGGGAGGCTGGAAAGGATGTCATGTGTTTCCAAACTTTCCATCACACATGGAAGCTGCTGAGAAACTCAGCTACCCAGAATGATATGCTGCCTGAGAGCACCCCATGGCCAAAGCTTTTCTGAACTGTGGGAAGTGGAAGTGAGCAGAGGAATTCAAGCGAGTGTGGCTGCTGTAGGCAGCAGCATCTTACGACCCCCGTATGACCCTCCAAGGTAGAGTCGAAGACATTCACAAACTGCACTTGTGCCATGTGTGGGAGGCTAAAAAACTGGGAATTAACCTTGACTCTGCCTTCTTGCCTCATTCCATTTTTCTTATCTCATCTCATCTTGTCCCTTCCCATCTCATTCACTCATTCATCAGATGTTGGGTGCCTCCTGTGTGCCAGCTACTACTCTAATGCTGTGGTTATACCTAAAATATAGCAAAAATCCCTCCTTTGACGGGAACTTTGACTTTCACTATTGGTGAGGTGGTGAGCCTTCAGAAAGTATTGAAAGAGAAAGGAGGGACTTATATTTTAACGAGATCACTCTGGCTTCTGCGCTGAGGAGGAAAGACGAGTTAGCAGACTGTTACAACAATCTAGGCAAAACATGAGGCCTCCAGGGCTTAGACTAAGCTGATAGCAGTCAAGGTGGGGACTATATTTTTTTATTAATTTGATTTAATTATATATATATTTTATCTATGTATATAGTCCATATAAATACATATTTTTTAATTTTTTGAATTTAAGTTTCATTTTAGTAACACTTTTCACACTAGGTCTTATTATTTGTAACTTTTTTAGAATATAATAAACATAGTTTTTTTCAACTTTTATGTTAGATTCCGGGGGCACATGTGTAGATATGTAATTTGGGTATATTTCATGATGCTGGATTTGGAGTGTGAATGACCCTGTCACCCAGGTACTAAGCATAGTACTCAATAGTTGATATATATATATAAATTGCATTTTAGGTTCTGGGGTACATATAAAGAACATGCAGAATTGTTGCATAGATACATACATGGCAATGTGGTTTGCTGACTCCATCCCCCCATCACCTATATCTGGCATTTCTCACCACGTTATCCCTCCCCAACTCTTTACCCCACACTGTCCCTCCCCTAGTCCCACCCCCACAGACCTCAGTGTGTGATGCTCCCCTCCCTGTGTCCATGTGTTCTCATTGTTCAACACCCACCTATGAGTGAGAACATGCAGTGTTTGATTTTCTGTTCTTGTGTCTGTTTGCTGAGAATGATGGTTTCCAGGTTCATCCATGTCCCTGCAAAGGACACGAACTCATCATTTTTGATGGCTGCATAGTATTCCATGGTGTATATGTGCCACATTTTCCCTGTCCAGTCTCTCATCCATGGGCATTTGGGTTGGTTCCAAGTCATTGCTATTGTAAACAGTGTTACAATGAACACACGTGTGCATGTGTCCTTATAATAAAACCATTTATAATCGTTTGGATATATACCCAGTAATGGGATTGCTGGGTCAAATGGAATTTCTATTTCTAGGTCCTTGAGGGATCACCACACTGTCTTCCACAATGGTTAAACTAATTTATACTCCCAACAACAGTGTAAAAGTGTTCCTATTTCTCCACATCCTCTCCAGCATCTGTTGTCTCCAGATTTTTTAATGATCATCATTCTAACTGTTGTGAGATGGTATCTCAATGTAGCTTGGATTTGCATTTCTCTAATGGCCAGTGATGATGAGCATTTTTTCATATGTTTATTGGCCTCATGCATGTCTTCTTTTTTAAAGTGTCTGTTCATATCCTTCGTCCACTTTTGAATGGGCTTATTTGTTTTCTTCTTGTAAATCTGTTTTAGTTCTTTGTAGATTTTGGATATAAGTCCTTTGTCAGATGAGTGGATTGCAAAACTTTTTTCCCATTCTGTTGGTTGCTGGTTCACTCTAATGATTGTTTCTTTTGCTGTGCAGAAGCTCTGGAGTTTAATTAGATTACATTTGTCAATTTTGGCATTTGTTGCCAATGCTTTTGGTGTTTTAGTCATGAAGTCCTTGCCTATGCCTATGTCCTAGATGGTTTTGCCCAGGTTTTCTTCTAGGGTTTTTATGGTGTTAGGTCTTATGTTTAAGTTTTTAATCCAACTGGAGTTAATTTTAGGGTAAGGTGTCAGGAAGGGGTCCAGTTTCTGCTTTCTGCACACAGCTAGCCAGTTTTCAACAGGGAATCCTTTCCCCATTGCTTGTTTTTGTCAGGTTTGTCAAAGATCAGATTGTTGCAGATGTGTGGCATTGCCTCTGAGGCCTCTGTTCTGTTCCATTGGTCTATATCTCTGTTTTGGTACCACTACCATGCTGTTTTGATTACTGTAGCCTTGTAGTACAGTTTGAAGTCAGGTAGCGTGATGCCTCCGGCTTTGTTCTTTTTGCTTAGAATTGACTTGGCTATGCAGACTCTCTTTTGATTCCACATGAAGTTTAAGGTGGTTTTTTCCAGTTCTGTGAAAAAGGTCATTGGTAGCTTGATGGGGACAGCGTTGCATCTATAAATTACTTTGGGTGGTATGGCCATTTTCACGACACTGATTCTTCCTAACCATGAGCATGGAATGTTTCTCCATCTGTTTGTGTCCTCTCTTATTTCTTTGAGCAGTGGTTTGTAGTTCTCCTCGAAGAGGTCCTTTACATCCTTTGTTAGTTGTATTCCTAGGTATTTTATTCTCTTTGTAGCAATTGTGAATGGCAGTTCGTTCTTGATTTGGCTCTCTTTAAGTCTGTTATTGGTGTATAGGAATGCTTGTGATTTCTGCACA
>CAUYLG010039526.1:0-18087 GCA_963573385.1 Cacajao melanocephalus
AATAAACTGGAAAATCTAGAAGAAATGCATAAATTACTGGGCACATACACCCTCCGAAGACTAAACCAGGAAGATGTCAAATCTCTGAATAGACCAATAACAAGTTCTGAAATTGAGGCAGTAATTAATAGCCTACCAACCAAAAAAAGCCCAGGACCAGACAGATACACAGCCGAATTCTACCAGAGGTACAAAAAGGAGCTGGTACCATTCCTTCTGAAACTATTCCAAACAATTGAAAAAGAAGGACTTCTCCATAATTCATTTTATGAGGCCAGTAGCATCCCGATACCAAAACCTGGCAGAGACCCCCACCTCCTGCAAAAAAAAAATAATAATAAATAAAAAATTCAGATCAAGATCCCTGATGAACATAGATATGAACATCCTTATTAAAATACTGGCAAACAGAATCTAGCAGTGCATTAAAAAGCTTACCCACCATGATCAAGTTGACTTCATCCCTGAAATGCAAGGCTGGTTCAAAATACACAAATCAATAAACATAATCCATCACATACAGAACTAATGACAAAAACCACATGATTATCTCAATAGATGCAGAGAAGGCCTTTGATAAAATTCAACACCAGTCTTGCTAAAAACACTCAATAAACTAGGTAATGATGAAACATATCTCAAAATAATAAGAGCTATTTATGACAAAACCCACGACAATATCATAGTGAATGGGTAAAAGCTGAAAGCATTCCCTTTGAAAATCAGTACAAGACCAGGATGCCCTCTCTCACCACTCCGTTTCAGCATAGTATCAGATGCTCTGGCCAAGGCAACCAGGCAAGAGAAAGAAATAAAGAATATTCAAACAGTAAGAGAGGAAGTCAAATTGGCTCTGTTTATAGATGACACGATTGTATATAAAGAACACCCAATTGTCTCAGCCCCAAAACTCCTTAAGCTAATATGCACATTCAGCAAAGTCTGAGGACACAAAATCAATGTACAAAAATTATAACTATTCCTATACAACAATAATAGACAAATGGAGAGCCAAATCAGGTGTGAACTCCCATTCACAATTGCTACAAAGAGAATCAAATACCTAGGAATACAGCTTACAAGGGATGTGAAGGAACTCTTCGAGGAGAACTACAAATCACTGCTCAAGGAAATAAGAGGGGACACAAACAGATGGAAAAAACATTCCATGCTCATGGATAGGAAGAATCAATATCATGAAAATGGCCATATTGCCCAAAGTAATTTATAGATTCAATGCTATTTCCTTCAAGCTACCATTGACTTCCTTCACAGAATTAGAACAAAAATACTTTAATAATTTCATATGGAACCATGGAACCAAAAAAGAGCCCATATAGCCAAGACAATCCTAAGCAAAAAGAACAAAGCTGGAGGCATCACGCTACCTGACTTCAAATTATACTACAAGGCTACAGTAACCAAAAGAGCATGGTACTGATACCAAAACAGGTGTATAGAACAATGGAACAGAAGAGAGGCCTCAAAAATAATGCCACACATCTACAACCATCTGGTCATTGATAAACTTGACAAAACAAGCAATGGGGAAAGGATTCCCTATTTGATAAATGGTGCTGGGAAAACTGGCTAGCCATACTCAGAAAACTGACACTAGACCCTTTTTTACACTTTATACAAAAATTAACTCAAGATGGATTAAAGGCTTAAACATAAGACCTAAAACCACAAAAACTCTAGAAGAAAATGTAGGCAATACTATTCAGGACATAGGCATGGGCAAAAGTTTATGATGAAAACACCAAAAGTAGTTTCAACAAAGCTAGAATGGACAAATAGGATCTAATTAAACTAAAGAGCTTCTGCACAGCAAAAGAAACTATCTATCATCAGAGTGAACAGGCAACCTACAGAATGGGAGCAAATTTTTGCAGTCTATCCATCTGACAAAATGGCTAATATCCAGAATCTACAATGAACTTAAGCAAATTTACAAGGAAAAAAGCAAACAACCCTGTTAAAATGTGGTCAAGGGATATGAACAGACACTTCACAAGAAGACATTTATGTCGCCAACAAACATATGAATAAAAGCTCATTATCTCTGGTCATTAGAGAAATGCAAATCAAAACCACAATGAGATATCATCTTGCACCTGCTAAAATGGAGATCATTAAAAAGACAGGAAACAACAGATGCTGGAGAGGATGTGGACAAATAGGAATGCTTTTACACTGTTGGTGAGGGTGAAACTTATCCTGGAAGACAGTGTGGCAATTCCTCAAGGATCTAGAACCAGAAATACCATTTGACTCAGCAATCCTGTTACTGGGTATATACCCAAACGATAATAAATCATTTTACTATAAAGACACATGCACACATATGTTTATTGCAGTATTATTCACAATAGTAAAGATTTGGACTCAACCCATATGCCCATCAATGATAGACTAAATAAAGAAGATGTGGCACATATACACCATGGAATACTATGCAGCCATAAAAAAAGAATGAGTTCATGTCTTTGCAGGGACATGGATGAAGCTAGAAACCATCATTCTCAGCAAACTAACACAGGAACAGAAAACGAAACATGGCATTTTCTCATTCATAAGTGGTAGTTGAATAAGGAGAATGTATGAGCACAGGGAGGGGAACATCACATACTAGGGCATGTTGAGGGGTGTGGGGCAAGGGGAGGGATAGCCTTAAGACAAATACCTAATATAGATGACGGGTTGATGGGTGCAGCAAATCACCATGGCACATATATAACAATATAACAAACCTGCACTTTCTATACATGTATCCTAGAACTTAAAGTATAATAAAAAAATAAAAAGTAAATAAAAATTAAAACATAAAAAAAAAGTAAGTTCCCTATGGGGGAAAAAAATCCCTTTAGGAACTGTAGGAAGTATACTGGAGGACAGAGTGCAAGCCGGTAATTGAATTAATAGCTATCATAATCATCTAGGTAAAAAATAAAAACCTTGGATAATCATGAGAATAGCGAAGACGCAGAGAAATGAACACTTTAGGCAGGTTATTCTGAGTTTGAGTCTAAAAGCTCTTTGAAGAATTAAGTGTGGAAGTGAAAGAAGACTCAAGATAACTCCCAGACTTTCAGTGTGAGCAACTGGGTGGGAGGGTGGGTCAACTGCTATTTACAAACTTTGGAAAGATTGAAGTGAAATGTGTAGCTTGCAGAGGTTGAGATCAAACAAATATTCTATTTGGACACATTAAGTTCAGGATGCGGATTGCATAAACAAATGAAAATATAAACAAGTTGTTGTATATGTGGTTCTGTGGTTTAAGGGATAACTGGGAACTAAATATATAAATCTCCAAATTATCATTATATTGATGACATTTAAAGCCACAACACTGTATAACGTGTTCTAGGGAGAGTATGGAAATAAAGAAGTGAGGTAGTTATAAAATCCGGAGAATACTTATCTTTTAAGGATCCATCAGAATGGGAGGAATTAACAAAAAAATTAAAAGTCTGAGCAGAAAAAAACTAAGAAATTTGAAGGTAATTCAAGTTGTATAGAATAAAATCAAAGTAGAATATATATAGTTAATAAAATCTTCATTTAGTAATGGACATATAAGCACAAACATACAAATAAAGATAGATGAAAATTATTTTCACTATGTTTATATTCTCATATAATATTTGCTAAGCATTGCTCTAGTTTCATAGAATTTTAGCTTATTTAAACCTCATAGGAACCCTTATAGGATTTTTAACAATAAGACCCAGGTTTAGTTCCACAATTTGCCAATGGGGTTAAATATCAGTCTTCTGTATTGAAACACAGCAAAATTCCGCAATTAATAATGTTTCCCTAAATTCATTTGGCAACATAGAAGTGTGAGTATGGTTTTAGCTAAAGTAAGAGAAAAACTAGATTTAAAATTCCACGCGTTGTACAACTTCTGAATATTTAAACACACATAAATATAAAACTAAAACATAATGTGCCACATTCATGACAGTTTAGAATTTATAAAATAAATAGAATCTATAACAATTATCCAATTTCTCAATGTATTTAATATTTTTCCTTTCATAATTTAAATGCCTGTTAAATTCATAAAATTTCTTTCATAAGTTCATAACACATAACTATTATGTTTTGGAAATACAATAAATGATAGTACAATTAGTTCAGCAGTCTATTACGTCACTGACTAAATGGCTGATTCCATTGATCTGATTATTAAATTACATTTCCTCCTTTACCAGTCTACATGTATACCACCTGCAATTTAAGGTTGACTCATATAATGATGATAAAGGTAGTATGATGTTTTAAAATATTGTATTAAGATAGCGGCAGATCCAAACTAAAGACATTGCCAGTTTAATCACACCAGCTGAACCTCTACCTGTTCCAAATATCTCAAAACAGAGTATCTACAAACTGTCACAGAGGATCTATAAAGTGTCAAAAAAATATTCTATACAGATCACCAAACTGAAAAATCTAATGAATAGAGTTTGTTTCTTATTTAAGAATCTGTATACTTACTTATCCTGGAGTTATTTTTTTCTGAAATATTTTAATAATTCTCTTAAAATTATCTTAGAGGGATAGACAATAGCAATCAAGGACATATAGAGGACAATTTTCATTACCGTAAGGCAAGGAGAAGTTAAATAAAATAATGCTAGGGATATTTTCCTCTAAATTTGTAAATGCCATTTGCTGCTCTTGTCAGTAACTTTAATTTTCCTCACTTTTATTTTTCTCTAATGTAAACTACTTTTTTACGTTGCCTAGTAAAACATTTATCTCTAAAATGAGCTCAACACTTTCTAGCTGAAAAGATACAGAACGTGGCATTCTTGCTCAATTCAATTAGCTGCAATAGAATATATTTGAACGGCAACATTGAGATAAAACAACAGCAAATAAAAACGAAAGTAATTTTAGCTTCCAGAAAAAACACAAAGAAGTGATCTCATTTACACCAACTACCAGATGCTCATAAATATACAATTTAAAAATCATGTTAAAATATATTCAGGGACATATTATGACAATATTAGGAAAGAGCACAGATAGGGCAACATCTTAAAAGCTGTCAGGGGACAGGTCAGACACTACATAAAAATAAAAATCAAGCATATAAAATAGAAATGCTCTACCAACAATGTGATATAATGTAGCCTTTCTGATATCTAGTAAAGGCTGCTCTCAATCATAGGGTGTTTGGATGATCCTGTAGACATATTTTCTATTTCATAATGAAACCCTATCAGAATCTTCAAAGTGGGTAAAGCTCTGGTAATAAATTTGTCATAGCATGATAAATCCAAGCAGAATGAATCAAGATATAAATATAAAACTTTGAAGTTTTCATCCACTTTGGCTTTTAGGGAGTATTGACTGGACTGGCAATGTCAATATAATAAACGTTAGTAAAGGGCTTGTGGGTTTTTCTTAGAAAAAGTATTGTGGGAAAAGCAAGGTCATTTTCTTGTCACATAAGAATTTTAAGCACCAAACTTGGAAATAAAACACTTAGACAGCATATAGTAAATTAATTGGAACATTTAACTCTTGATTGGTGGAGCATTAAATAAACTATCTGTTTAAGCATAAACAGCTTCATCATCAACATGTCTCAAAGTTTCTCTAAAAGTGAATTGGGTTCAAATTGAAGACTAGGAACCCAGTTACAGTATTAATAGTTTTATTACCTTTGTCTTACAAAGGTACTTAAACATTGACTTTCTATGCATAGTTAAAATGACTTTTCCTCAATGGTAAGACATGCCATATAATTTCAACAAGAGTTATGAAGAAGGAATAATTCATTATTTGTTAAGGAATTGTACTGTAATTTAAGGAAACCTAAAAATATGTATTAACCTAAGCTACTAATATATTTTTCATAATTATGAATGTTTTAAAGAATTTTCTCTTTTCAACTTTTATTTTACATTCAGAGGGTGCACACACAGATTTCTTACATGGGTAAATAGTATATTGCTGAGGTTTGGTGGACAAAATAAATTGTTCTACCAAAAAGACATATGCATTCATATTTTCCAGAATTTTCAGTGTGAATATGCCTGCTTGCAATGCCTCAATAATTATTTGTTAAATTAATTAAATTAACATATAAGCATTCTAAAAAGAGGAAATTCCTGTTTTCCTATTTCTTCATGTGTTCAACCAACAACTGGGCAAATTTCTTTCATGATCATTTATAAAACATTTCCTCTCATGTGCAAGAGGTGAAACTAAATGCCCAGATCCCTGTGTACACACAATTTGGAGCTACTACAGAGTTTCCAGGCCCAACATACGTTATTAAAATATGTACTCCTGCAAACATATTATTGTTTTTGCCAGCAATATCATCAACCAGTATAAAATAAATACTTTGTTTTATTTATTTGTAAGGATAGTCCTCCCAATGATGTACAATGCAAATTGCAAAACCCTAAGTGTAACATTTGACATATTTCCTTAGACCTCTGGCTACTGTCCTGGGAATATAATATAAGAAAGCATGACAAGAAAGAAATCTCAGGAGATTAGGATGGCATTTGCTTTATTTTGTTATATTTTTATAATAAAGCCAGAAGGATTGCTGATGGATTCAGTAGGGTATGATTGAAAGAAGGAAAATAAAGCAAGTAGAAATGTGAAAGTTACTATCAAATGAAATCATGTGAAGCTATTTGTGAATTGGGTTTCTGGGATAAGATAAGAGGTCAATTTTGAAGTCCAAGTGTAAATATCTAATAAGAGATTGTACTTATTAGTCTAAACTTGAGGTCACATAACAGAACCACATATGCATAAATTTAAAAGTCAATTATATAGAGAGATTGTAAAGTCATGACATTGACTAAATGTGATAAAATCAACAAAACGGTAACCAGGGAGAAAGTGGAACACAGAGGAATAAGGCCTGTATTCTGAAACACTCTAGCATTAAGAGGTCTGAGAAAAGAGAAACCAACTATTAAGAATGATACGAGGCCAGTTCAGTGGCTCACGCCTGTAATTCTAGCACTTTGGGTGTCCAAGGGGGGCGAATCACCTGAAGTCATGAGTTTGACACCAGCCTGGTCAACATGGCAAAACCACGTTTCCACTAAAAATACAAAAATTAGCCAGGCATGTGGTGCACGCCTGTAATCCCAACTTCTTGGAAGGCTGAGATAGGAGAATTGCTTGAACCCGGGAGATGGAGGTTGCAGTGAGCCCAGATGGTGCCACTGCACTGCAGCCTGGGTAACAGAGAAGAGATTCCATCTTAAATAATAATAATAATAATAATAATAATAAGTATACACCAGAAAGATAGTAGTGTTAAGGAAACCAGGTGAGGAAATTGTGTTACGAAGAAAGAGATAGATTAACTGCATTAAATACTGTTAAGTCAAATAAGGGTAGATTTGAAAATCGATTACTAGATTTCACAACATGGGTATAAAAGCGGACTGAAGTGAATTAAACAATACACGGACAGAAACTGTACACAACAAATTAGACAACTTATTTAAGAAATTTTCTTACAAAAGTTTTAATAACATATGACAATAGCAGATGAAATGAGATTAGGATTTTTTAAAAAAATTAGATGAAGTAAAGAAAGTATGCTTTTATGTTGTTGGGAATAATCCAAACAAGAGAGGAATGGAGTAAGATAGACAGGTTGGACCACGGAGTGGATATCATGAGTATCCTCAAGTCTCTCTTTTTTGTCTTTCTGAACTCCTACTGGTACAGTCATTAGCTGCACCCACCTTTCCCAATAAGGAAGCATGAATGATTCAATGAGTAGATTTTGGCCCCCTACACACAGAAAAGAGCGATGAAAAATATAGGATGTGGTTGGGAAGGAAAACCGTGAAAGTCAAGAATAATTACTTTTTTTCTTCCCAAATAAAAGAATCTATTAGCAGTCATTTATCAACATCACAAATAATCAAAAAAGAGACAGTTTTATGTAGATGAATTCTTTAGAAATAAATTTCCTAATTCACTAAGGAAATAAGATATTAGCTTTTGATTTAACATTAGATATTAATAGTATGTAATATTAAATAAATACAGCTAATGATTAATCAACATTTCTACCCTTTACTATGACTACTGCTGATGAAGAATTATACATATGTACTTTAACATACCCCTATACTAAAGTTCAAAATAAACATTGATAATTATGACTATTTTTTCAATTGCATTGGTACTTCAACACTAATACTAAGATTTATTTTAAATGCATTTGTATTAATACTTTTCAATTACAGCATTATTTATTGCATGTTGCCTTTATTTCCTAAATACAAGAGAAATAATTATACTGACAACAGCACACTTTTTTTGCTCTTACATAAACGTAATTAAACTAAATCTACCTTTCCTTTTCTGTTCAAAACAATGTCAATTCTCAAAATCACTTAAAAACTTTTGTCTGTGATTATTTTTCTAAACATTTAAAGAAGGGGCCAAGGGAAAGTTGTTTTCTTATTCTACAAAATGCTCTGAATAAATGCAATGAAAGCATATATTAAAAATTATAATATAAATGATTAGAAAGCATTAGTCTAGATCAGCTGTCTCGTCTGAAATGTTTTCTCATGTTATAGGATTCCCTAAATACAGCTTCCAATAACTTTTCAATTTTAGTTAAGAAATAGGCAAATTTATTAGTTTTTCAAAATTTATGGTTTGTGTGTGTGTGTGTGTGTAAAACATTCAGCAAATGTAAACTAGTGTTTTTTTAATTTGCTAAGAAAATAAAGATAAGACACTGAATTTAGATTTTATTTAAAAATGTGTACCTGTAATCATGCAGAGCAGTCTTACATGACACAATACAATTGAAAAAAATAAACTTTGATGTATGTTTCTATATGTGAAACTTGTTACACCTTTTTCTTTATGTGAGAAATTTCATTTGGGTGACATTTTCAAATCATTCAGATTTCTTAATTGTATGAAATAAAAATATAAACTATATTTCAGACATCCATATGTTTCTTGAAACAAATAAATTTATTTTTTTAATGGACTTATTTTTAAAACTGGTTACATTCACAAAAATATTGAGGAGATAGTGTGTAGTTCTTATATACTCTGTATCAATTTTCGACCAGTATTAACACTTTTGTTTGTCATAACTAATGATGTAATATTGACACATTAACTAAATTCCATATTTTATTCATATTTCCTTAGTTTTAACCTCATACAGTTTTGTTTTGTTTTGTGTGTTACGAGATTCCATCCAGGAAAACACATGACATTTAGCTCTCATATTTTGTTTTGGCTCCCATTCACTCTGAAAATTGCAACTAATTGTTGCATACTGAAAAAACAAACAAACAAAAAGCAAATTTTTTTCTCCATCCAATAATCTTTGAAAAAAAACTACCTTTTATAACTTTATAAATTCCATTTAATAAGAAAAATGATTTGCATTCCCTGGGGGTCTTTATTTGCAATGAACATATGCAATACTAAGGTAGACTCCTTATGTTTCATTTTGTTGGAGTATTGTTTTTTGTTGTCAGTATAATAACAAAAATAAATAAGAAGAATGGAAATTACAATTATATCTAACTTTGCTAAATAAATAATTTATATGTACAAAATCTTCAATCTATAGAAAAATATTATATATCAAATACAAGATAAAAATTAATAGTAGTAATAGCAGTAGTAGTATAAATTGTGGTCCAATAGCTTAAAGTTTATTAAAACCTCATTATTAAACAGATTATTTGTGAATTTAAAAAATTTAATCTGGTTTTGTAACTTTGCCTCTTCCTTTCTTAATAATAACAGCATGTTTTAGAATTTACTATGTGACTAAGGCTATATTAAGTGTCATAAACATCACTTCACTTATTCTTCATGGTTAAGGAGTCTAAATGTATCTCTATTTTCTGAGAATGAGAAGGCATAAGTCGATTATAACAAAACATTTAAATGGCACTGGACAATTCAAATTGACTTCATAGATATTTTTATAGTATTTTATTCTTGTATGTGGAAATATGTGTGAAGACTCACATAATTAGAATATATAGGTAAAAGTTAATAAGTAATCATGCCTAAGAGTTACATATATATCATATTACACATATTAATGCATAGTCAAATGTATAAATATTACACATAGATCCATATAATCCACAAGTTATCTATTAAGAGCTCACAATATATACTGATTAGGAAGTTCACCATATAAGAAAATGAAATAATTTCTCCAATGACACTTTAGAATATTTGCTTCAGAAATGTTAAGAAGAGTAAAATTATTGTCGGTTAGGTAGATTGTATGGAGTGTACAGACCTAAAGTGGGAATTGCGGAAAATTTGGAAGTTATATAAATAGAGTACTGACATAGATGTTAGAATATAGGTATTACAGTTATTTATGGTTTGTGTATAATAAATTTCTGAGATTCCAAGAAGAAAAAATACGCTCATAGAAAATACTTGATTTGATTGCATTATGAATTTTCTACATCTATATATCAATCCTAAAACTCACAGAACAGTAATGCAATCTATTCTCCTATTAATAGCATTTCAGACATTTTTTAACTGAATCAAATTTAATGGATTTTGAGATACTGAGCCTAAAATATTTATGAAAGGATCCTAATCTCTTTTTCGCAAGTCTGGAGTCACAATCAATCACTATACAGATTTATATAATTCCTAGTCTACATATTGCAATACATTTGTCGTAGTAATTATTTTTAAGAATTATCCTGTCAAATAAGCTAGTTGTAATTTACAGAATCTAAAAGTTAAGGAATATGTGTCAAATGAAGTTTATTCTCCTTAATATCTATAGATTTTGGAATCTAGTATGCTGGAGAAGGAAATCTTCATTTACGCTCCTTTGGTTGGATATAAAACTTTTCTTTTTTTCTTTTTATTGTACTTTAGGTTCTGGGGTACATGTGCAGATCATGCAGGATTGTTGCATAGGTACATACATGGCAATGTGGTTTGCTGCATTCATTCCCCCATCACCTATATTTGGTATTTCTCCCCTTATTATCTCTCCCCACCCTCCCTACTCCCCACTGTCCCTCTCCTAGCCCTCACAACTGTCCACAGTGTGTGATGCTCCCCTCCCTGTGTCTACGTGTTCTAATTGTTCAACACCCACCTAAGAGAGATAATATGGGGTGTTTGGTTTTCTGTTCTTGTGTCAGTTTGCTAAGAATGCTGGTTTCCAGATTCATCCATGTCTCTATGAAGGACACTAACTCATCGCTTTTTATGGCTACGTGGTATTCCATGCTGTATATGTGCCACATATTATTTACCAGTCTATCATTGATGGACATTTGGGTTGGTTCCAGGTCTTTGCTATTGTAAACAGTGCCGTAATGGACATAGATGTGCTTGTGTTTTTATAATAGAATAATTCATAATTCTTTGGGTATATACTCAGTGATGGGATTGCTGGGTCAAATGGAATTTCTATTTCTAGGTCCTTGAGGAATTGCCACACTGTCTTCCACAACGGTTGAACTAATTTACACTCCCATCAACAGTGTAAAAGTGTTGCTATTTCTCCACATTCTCTCCAGCATCTGTTGTCTCCAGAGTTTTTAATGATGGATATAAAACTTTTCTATATGTTTTCACACTTTGTAGTTATCACTCAGCACAAACCTAATAAGACAATAAATATAAGCCTCAAGAAAACAAAATTGTATTCAGTTCTCAAGAGGATATTCTATTCTGAAATATTACAGTACTCACTTGTAGTCTATATTACCTAAATATATAGAAATGACAAGGTTAGTGGCTATGAATTTACACTTACTGTGTCTGCACTTTTAATACAGACTTAAGAATGTTGTATGTATATGCACATGTGATTTTTAAGAGTTTTCTATGTTAAACTCTTCTATAATCTCGAGGTACTCATGAAATAGAGATGATATGTCTTATTTTTAAATGATTATATCAAATTTTATTTGCCTAGAAGGTCAAGAATGAAGACATCATAGATTAATTGGACTGTAGTCTATGTAATTGAGAAGATTATTCTTGGTAAACACTTTTGAAATCAGTTTAATATGCTGTATTTTCTAATTATGTTATTAAATGCATTTGTAAGCTACTATTTTATATAATATTATAAATCAACTAATAATACTATTGATTATCCGCTGTCAGCCAGACACTTCACATGCATTATTTGTATACCTAAAAATCATACTGCACAGCAGGTAATAATTTCCCCAGTTTTTAGGCCTGCTTTAACAGATAACACTTCTCCTTTGTTCACAAGTTTTTCCCCCATTGGTTCCTACTAAGAACAATGACTAATATGGAATACTAAAACATAAACCTTAACTTTCTGCAAGAGAATTTTCTGTATCAGCATTTGCTTCATTTTTATGATATATAAATCCATATAATCAATGTATACATCATTTCTTGCATATATTATAGATAAAAATAAAGATAAGAAACATTCTTTTAGAAAATATCATGTGTACATTCTTTTAGAAAATATCATGGATGAAAACAGGTGTATGTGTGAATAAGTATTTTGCTTTATCATTAGTCATTTTTTAAAAATGTGGAGCCTAACTGAATTAGCAAAATACATATTTAGAATATTTGAGAAGCAACTTTCAGAAGTCTGTATACCTTTACTTAGCTGTAGCTCTATTATGTTATTTTTTTATGTTTCATCAGGATTGTATTACATTGTTTAGTGTTATGTTATTCTAGGTGGTAGTACTGTTTTAGAATTGAAGGTGACATGTCATTGCTGGTTCCACTTACAACATAAGGACTAGACATTAAAATCAAGGTGAGAAGATTGAGAAAAGAGTTAATCAGGATTTCCTAGTTTTTTTTTAAACTGTAACAAAATCTTCAATTAGGATTATAAATGTTTATTTTGTCATTTAAGAAATAAATATTTTATATAAATTACCTTGCTAAAGAAGATGATAAAACATTTTGGAATTGTGAAAATAATTTAATTAATCCAGTATTACCACTTTGTGTGACAGGACAATAAATAAGTGGCCTTCAGATCTATCTATCATTTATTAGGACATTCACGGTAATAAACATTCATGAAAACCAGACTTTCTAAATGTGAAAAAGGAAAGTCTAATTATTAATGACTATTTTCATAAAATCATCTCCTCTGGTACAATGAACATTATATTTGAAGTTAAGATGATTAGCTGTATGATGATTACCAGGTTATTTAACTGTTCTACTTTTCTCAACTGTCCAATAGAGACTATATATATGTATGTCATAGGGCAGATGTGATTGTTAAATAAAAGAATATACCATAAGTTTAACTCTCTACGATAAATTGTTATGTAAATGTTACAGTTAAACAACATTTGTAGATAATAATTAATATTTGGATTGCAGGTGAAAATTGTCAGCCTCCAGTTCATTCAAATGCAGAAATAAAGAAATAAGTAAAAGAGAGAAGGAAGGAAGAAAGGGGCAAGGAGGAATTAAAGAAGAAAGTTGGATTGGGTTAGAAAGAAAGAGGGCAAAATGATACTAAGTGCAAGTTAAATCTGTATTCTGCTTTCCAAACAAACTTCGTTGGAACAGAATATAATTTTTTAACTAAAACAATATATTTGCAGCTAAATTTTAAAGAAAACTCTACAATGTTTGATGTTATTTTAAAAGGCTTTAAAAATTTACCCAGTGGGCAAATATATCATCTACAACTAAAACATAGGCTTATCTAAATAATTATTAATCAGACTTCTGCAAAGATGGCTGAATAGGAACAGCTCCAGAGCGCAGTTCCAAGTGACAGTGACACAGAAAGTGAGTGATATCTGCATTTCTAACCGAGGTACCAGATTCATTGCAATGGGACTCGTTTGACAATGGGCATAGCCCAAGGAGGGCAAACCCAGGCAGGGTGGGGTGTTGCCTCACCCAGGAAGCACGAGTGGCTGGATAACCACCTCTCCTAGCCAAGGGATACCATCAGATACTTTTCCTGACACTCTGGCACTCTGGCTCAGTTACTGCACTTTTCCTGTGGTCTTACAGCCCACAGACGAGGAGATTCCTGCTGCTCCCGAAAATGCCAGTGCTGTATGATTTCCAGCACAAAACTGGGTGGTCATTTTAGCAGGCACTTGGAAGGCCTACGAGACAGAACTGCCCAATTCCCTGAAAAAAAAGGAGCTCAAGGCAGGGTGCCAAGTGATTGGGCTCAGCGAGTCCCACCCCCACAAAGACTAGCAAGCTGAAACCCACTGGCTTGAGGTTTTCACAGCCAGCACAGCAGTTTGAGCTCAACCCTGAATGGTCAAGCTTGGTGTGAGGAGAAGCGTCCACCATTACCAAGGCAGTTCCAACCTTGCCTGTGTAAACAAAATCACAAGGAAGTTTACACAGAAGTTGGGCAGAGTCCACAGCAGCTCAGCACAGCCTCTACAGGCAGACTGTGACTAGACTCCCTCCTTGATGAGCAGGGTACCTCTGAAGAAAGGCAGCAGCCCATCAGGGACTTATAAATAAAGCCCCACCTTCCTGGGACAGAGCACCTGGGAAAAGGGGTGGTTGTGAGTTCCACTTCAGCAAACGTAAATGTCCCTGCTCAGCAGCTCTGAAGGGGGCAATGGAGCTCACAGCACATGAGCTCTGATAAGGAACAGACTGCCTCCTCAAGTGGCTCCCTGACACCCGTTTATCCTAAGAGACAAGTTACACAGGAGATCTCTTGCTAACATCTGGTGGTTGCCCTTCTGGGATGTAGCTACCAGAAGACGGAACAGGCAGCAATCCTTGCTGTTCTGCAGCACCCACGGGTGACTCCCAGGCAAGCAGGGTCTGGAGTGGACCTCAGGAGTCTTGCAGCAGAGGGGCTTGACTGTTAGAAGGAAAACTAAAAAACAGAAAGAATAGCTTCAACATTAACAGAAAAGACATCCACTCAGAGACACCATCTGAAAGTTACCAACTTCAAAGACCAAAGGTAGATAAATCCACGAAGATGGGAAGAAACCAGTGCAAAAGGGCTGAATTCACCAAAAAGCAGAATGCCTTTTCTCCTCCAAGGGATCACAACTCCTCGCAAGCAAGGGAACAAAACTGAATGGAGAATGAGTTTGACAAATTGACAAAAGAAGGCTTTAGAAGGTGGATAATAACAAACTTCTCTGACCTAAAGGAGCATTTTCTAACCCAATGCAGAGAAATTGAGAACCTTGAAAAGAGGTTGAAAAGGTTGAGAACTTTGAAAAGAGCTGGTTATTCTAAGCTAGAATAACCAGCTTAGAGAAGAACATAAACAACTTGATGGATCTCAAACACGTAGCATGAGAACTTTGCGAAGCACACACACGTTTCAAAAGCTGAATCAACCAAACAGAAGAAAGGATATCAGAGATTAAAGACCAACTCAATGAAATAAAACAAGAAGGCAAGATTAGAGAAGAAAGAGTGAAAATAAATGAACAAAGCCTCCAATAAATATGTGGTTATGTGAAAAGACCTAATTTATGCTTGATCTGTGTCCCTGAATGTGACGGGGATAATATATCCATGCTGGAAAATACTCTTCAGGATATTATCTAGGAGAACTTCCCCACCTAGCAAGGCAGGCCAACATTGAAAACCAGGAAATACAAAGAACACCACAAAGATATTCCTCAAAAAGAGCAACCCCAAGACACATCATCATCAGATTCACCAGGGCAGAAATGAAGGAAAAATGCTAAGAGCAGCCAGAGAGAAAGGTCAGGTTACCCAGAAAGGGAAGCCCATCAGATTCACAGCAGATTGAGGTATGAATATGCTAATTACCTTGATTTGGTCATTATACATTGTATACATATATCAAAATGTCACACTGTATTCCATAAATATGTACAATTATCACCTATCAAGTGAAAAGAAAAAAAAAATTGAAAATGGGGCAATGGAGGCTTCTATAGATAGTAAGGTTTTTAAATTCAATTTTGTTCTCTTATTTTTATAACTAGGAATTATAATATCATGAAAATAATTATTAAACATATATTTTACATTACTTTTGAAGATCATTCTTAATGGAATATGATTCATGTGACCAATTTCAGCTCTTCAAAAATAGAATGACATGTTTTTGAAAAATGAGCTAGAAAGCAAAAAATGTGAAGAGATATCATAAACTCAGAATGCTGCAGATGCAAACTTTCAAATTTTACTTTTTTATGACTGTCTGAATCATCTTTTCCTTATATTATTTGTTTTAAATTTATTCAAACATTACTACATTTAATTTTTTTGGAAGAAAAACTACCATGTACATGTAATTTTCTCATAAATTACAAGTTCTGTTAATCTCAATAACTTTTTAAGTTCCTGACCTTTAACTATCAGTTCTGACAAAGGAGAATGACAATGTAGCACACACAGAAATTTGGCATGTCATGAAAATGGTTTGATTTAATTAAATGTAAGTTATTGTTAGAAAGAAAGGTCATAGTAACAAAATGTCATTTCAGAAGTATATTAGCAAGCATACGCCCATGTTTGTTGCATGTAAAATATACAGTTGTACTTGATATTTAGAGAGGAACTTGGAACTATTTATAATATATACTTGAAAATTTTTTGTTCTCTTGTTGCATGTGTTCATCTTCTTCACAGTATTTTTTAATCAGATAAATGTTAAATATTGCACTGCTTACATATTTTCTTAGGTACCAAATGTTTTACAGCCAAACAAATTCATTTGCAAATTTTAAATTTATTTTGTAATTTTAAAATTATTTGACAAAACCTTTTGAAAACAAATATTATGCTTTATACTTCTACAATTGTTGTAATTACCTAATATATGTGTTTTTTAAAGAAATTTAAGATATGTATTTCATAATTTAATGTCAAAAGCATGCAAAAGTGATTCTTTGTATCTTGTTAATATTTTTATTTAAAATATTAACATAATGTAAGTTATAATATGTTTTATGATGACACTAGTTAAGTGGTATGAAATTTGGGTTCTAAGCATATTACCTACAAGGAACCAATAGACATATGTTCTGGAGTCTAAGTACCTAGAGATATATACCACCTAGTGTGATGCCAATTAATAATTTTGGTAGTTCAAAAAATGAAAATTCTTCTCTCTTAAAATTACTCAGTTTCACAAGAAGGAGATTTAAAAAAAATTATATCACCAAGTTCTTCACTAAATATTGTGCACAGAGAACTGGACTAAATTGGTATTGGGGCTTATTACAGGTAATGTGAATTTTAAATTGGTTCTTTAGTTCTTACTACATGCTATGATTGGGGGGAGCATGGGGGAGAATATTGCTTTAAAAAATAACGACCTCTCATTTTTCTGTTTTCCAGCCATCATTTTGAGAAATCAGAAACTGTCCTCAGATTCTATATTTCGTTCCTCAATGGATGAATTTTACTATGTTAGGCCTTAGTATTATGCAATCTTGAATGGTAAAGTAAAAAACAAAATTGAATCTATATATATTTACATGTTTTTAAATAATTATATTGAAAATATTTTATATTTTAACACTCAATATCCCTTTTTAATAAAGGTGCAATGAAGAATCTGTCTCAAAGCAAGAAAATATGTTTTTTCATAACTTCAGAGTCATATTTTATTTTCTTTTGTGGATCTTGTTTGTATTCTTTTCGTGATGACAAGTAGAAAATTCAAAGACAAATTTAACCATAATCTATCAACTGCTTCTATATTATGAGATTTATCTTTGTATAAATTATCGACTTTGGTTTTATTTATTTAAACTTACAATCTCCTGCCCTCATTTCCTTGATATATAATTAGACGGTTTGTCAAATATCACAGGCAATCACATGTCATCATATAGTTTTTATAGAATAACATTATACTGTAATGTTATGTAATGGCTTTTAACTGATAGTTCATAACTAGAAAATAAAAAATTGTTGGGTGAGGAATACAGATTCTGTCAAATGTGTTGGTAATGCTGTTTTTTTTTAAAGTTATACTTTAAGTTCTATGGAACATGTGTAGAATGTGTAGGTATGTTACATAGGTATACATGTGCTAGGATAGTTTGCTGCACCCATCAACTCGTCATCTACATTAGGTAT
>CAUYLG010039527.1:0-19556 GCA_963573385.1 Cacajao melanocephalus
CCTATGGAGTAGTCATTCTTTTACTCCTTTACTTCTTAACTTGCTTTCACAAAAATAAATATGAAAAAAATTAAAAAAAAGAGAGGAAAGGATTCCCTATTTAATAAATGGTGTTGGGAAAACTGGCTAGCCATATGCAGAAAGCTGAAACTGGATCCCTTCCTTACACCGTATACAAAAATTAACTCAAGATGGATTAAAGATTTAAACATAAGACCTAACACCATAAAAACCCTAAAAGAAAACCTAGGCAATACTATTCAGGACATAGGCATGGGCAACGACTTCATCACTAAAACTGCAAAAGCAATGGTAACAAAAGCCAAAATAGACAAATGAAATCTAATTAAACTAAAGAGCTTCTGCACAGCAAAAGAAACTATCATTACAGTGAACAACCAACAGGATGGGAAAAAATTTTTGCAATCTGCCCATCTGACAAAGGGCTAATATCCAGAATCCACGGAGAACTTAAACAAATTTATAAGAAAAAAACAAACAACCCCATCAAAAACTGAGTGAAGGACATGAACAGACACTTTTCAAAAGAAGACATTTATGCAGCCAACAAATATATGAAAAAAAGCTCTTCCTCACTGATCATTAGTGAAATGCAAATCAAAACCACATTGAGATACCATTTCACACCATTTAGATTGGCAATCATTAAGAAATCTGGAGACAACAGATGCTGGAGAGGATGTGAAGAAATAGGAATGCTTTTACAATGTTGGTGGGAGTATAAATTAGTTCAATGATTGTGGAAGACAGTGTGGCAATTCCTCAAGGGTTTAGAACCAGAAATATCAGCAATCCCATTAATGGGCATATACCAAAAGGATTATAAATCATCCTATTATAAAGACACATGCACATGCATGTTTATTGTGGCACTGTTCACAATAACAAAGACTTGGAACCAACCCAAAAGCCCATCAATGATAGACTGGATAAAGAAAATGTGGCACATATACACCATGGAATACTATGCAGCCATAAAAATGGATGTTTATGTCCTTTGCAGGGACATGGATAAAGCTGGAAACCATCATTCTCAGCAAACTGACAGAAGAATAGCAAACCAAACACCACATGTTCTCACTCATAAGCGGGAGTTGAACAATGAGAACACATGGATACAGGGAGGGGAACATCACACACCTGTCAGGGGAGGGGTAGGAGGCTAGGGGAGGGATAGCAGGGGATAAGGGTCTAGGGGAGGGATAGCATTAGGAGAAATACCTAATGTAGATGATTGGGTGATGGATGCAGCAAACCACCGTGGTACATGTATACCAATATAACAAACCTGCATGCTCTGCACATGTACCTCAGAGCTTAAAGCATAATAATAATAAAAAAGACGTGGGTGTTAAGGAAAATAATATAAAATGAAATCTCCCCTATTAAATTTAGATCCAAGAATATATAAAACAATCGAAACTTATCCACTAGAATGCAGCTCCTTAAAGGTCTTCCTTTCAGACACTGAATCACCTAGAATACTGTCAAAGCAGCTGTGCTGGCTACTTCCATTAGGGCAATGGAACATAAATTCAATCTGTATTAACCTGTACCCTGGTATGTAGAAGACAGATCTTTACATTTTTCCTCAGTAGTAAAGAGGAGAGATCTGCTATCTTTTGGGGAATTGGTAGGTCCATGTCTTCAGGCAAGGAACTCTGAAAGTGCCTATTACTTGTAGAAGTTTGAAGTTTTTCAAATGTGTGTGTTTGTGTATGTATGTGTGCGTGTTTACTGCAGTAAACCTATGCAGAAATTATTCCAGTGTGCACATACCATTCATTATAGGGTTATCTTACAATTATGATGCTATTCTTCCTTCTTCCTATGGACCAACAATCTGAGCTTTCTCCCATTATTTTCAATTATTGTAGCTTTATGGGAGAATGTGAGGAAACAAATTGTTACTTCATTAGTTTATGTAGCATAATTAAAAACTTGAGAAGATGAATAAGCAGTTGATACAAAAAAAGCAAACACCCTACCAACTGGACACTGTAGAGTGATAAAATAGTTACAAATATTCAATCATATTAACAAGTCTCTCTTAGAAACTCGTTAAAGTAATTATATGCAGACTGTTGAAAAGGGAACCAGAGTAATTAAAGGGAAGTGATTTGAGTATACCTTGAAAAAGAGGGATTAAAAATATTATTCATGGTCTAATGGGGGTTCGTGGTTAAAAATGCAGAAATTCCAGTGAGGTTCTCAAATTTTAAGACAAATTCTCACTAGATCATGGGTACAATTTTAAAATCCATCAATATAGGACAAAGGGAACACAGTGAAATACATTTTTATGGTATATCCAACCTGTGCTGAAGGCTGTTTTTGCCTTCTGATGTGATTTTGGGAAAGTTGCTTAGTCTTCAACTGCAAAACAAGAGTAATAATTGTACTGCTTTACTAGACTATTGTAGAAAATGCATCAATTAAATGCAAAGCAAGTACAACAGAGCCTGATACAAAGAAAGCCCTTAATAAATGTTCACCATTACCACCACTGTCATGATGTTTGCCTTATGGCCTATCATTAAATAGTGATTTTTTTTTTCCTTTTGTGGTAGGAGGTACAGGATGACGTGTGGTTCTGCAAATATTCTGGTATAATTGGGTATTTAACATATATTAATTCCAATTTAAGTTTGGAAGCATAGGTTTCTAGAAATCTTTCTAATTCGTATATATTGTCACATTTCTCTATGTGTGTGTGTGTGTGTGTGCGCGCGTGTGAGATGAGTTTTCTTTTCATGAATTAACATCATTTTCTTGTAGTCTTTAGGAATATTGCTGTTCATTTGCTGCAGAGCTGAAGGAGGCGAGGAGAGGCCTGGAGGACACCAACATGAACAAGTTGAAATCATCGCAGAACGGTAAAGTTTGTCAGTTATGATCTTCACATAATCTAGTGAAAAAACAGCAGTAAATTGTATATTTCAAAATGACTGGAAGTTAAATGTTGCAACAGAAAATTTTTTCCAAAATCCCCACTTCATATATGAGAGAGTGTAAAACAATCATTAGACAGGAAGAAGTTAGAACAACTGTACAATAGATACAAAGATCCTCAAGATGAGAATACAATTGGAATAGACGGTACACAGCAGTTCTGCGATGACCTGGCACTCAATCCAGCCAGCATTAGTGTGTTGATTATTGCATGGAAGTTCAGAACAGCAACACAGTGTGAATTCTCCAAACAGGAGTTCACGGATGGCATGACAGAATTAGGATGTGATAGAACAGAAAAACTAAAGGCCCAGATATCCAACATGGAACAAGAATTGAAAGAATCAGAACGATTTAAGGATTTTTACCAGTTTACTTTTAATTTTGCAAAGAATCTAGGACAAAAAGGATTAGATCTAGAAATGGCCATTTCCTACTAGAACTCAGTGCTAACTGGAAGATATAAATTCTTAGATTTATGGAATAGCTTTTTGTTGGAACATCATAAACGATCAATACCAAAAGACATTTGGAATCTTGTTTTAGACTTCAGTACAATGATTGCAGATGACATGTCTAATTATGATGAAGAAGGAGCATGGCCTGTTCTTATCGATGACTTTGTGGAATTTGCACACCCTCAAATTGCTGGGACAAAAAGTACAACAGTGTAGCACTAAAGGAACCTTCTAGAATGTACATGTGCAATAAATGTATGTGGTCTGTGCAATAAATACTATAGAAAATGGCACAATTTCTGCTGGCTGGACTGAACTGAAGATCAATCCTCACAATTCAGACTTGAGACAAAACTTTTAAGAATACATCTTGGACCATGTCATATTTCATTCTTATAATGATGGTTTGGGCTTGTCTTATAGTCTGGGCTTCTCTAAACTTTTATAATTCCAGCTTTGTGGATTTCATCTTATATCTATGGACCATCCTAGTTTATTCTCCCATAAGTCTTAGAAGCTTTATGGTGATGACTTTGAGGTTTCCATTCTCGTCTAAAGCACAATGCTGTCTTCATCAGAAAACAGCTGGCATAAGAATTAAACATATGAACTTCACAAAATAATTTGTAAAAAATTCTTAAATACACATCTTGGGCCAGTTGCAAAGACTATGCTCATAGCACTTCCAATAAGAGTGATATATTTAAGTGTACTGGATCTGGAATGGTGCTTTGGTTTGGGGGGGTTTTTTTTTTCCTGGTAAATCACATGTGTTGTTGATGTGACTAGAGCATCTGATGAAAAAACAATGTCAGAATAACCAACATGAAAATTTTTTATAACTTGGTGCCTACCTGTGTTTCAGACTCCTGATTTCAAAAGGTTCCACAGAACTAGTCTGTGCTTACCTTACTCATGTTTACATATAGTTGTCCTACAGGAGCTTTTATTTAGAAAATGTCTGCATAATGTTAGATTCTACTCCTGTCTACATTTTGCACTACATAATTGAACTTCATTATGCTTTTGAAATGCTTATCTGCCTGTCACATAAGTTAAACTATTAAATTTGTTTTGAATGTTTTGGATTGCAACACAATACAATATTCTAAATTAAGGCATGAGGGTTTATTTTTTGTTTTATTTTTTTTTTATCATTGCACTATGGAACACAAATAAAATTCTCTTAATTTATAAGAAGATAGTAAGAGTTAAATTTTGAAAATGGTTGTGATGAGCTATGAAGTTCAATCTTTATAATATAGGTACTGTTCTTTCAAATAGTCCATTTTTGATGACTCCTTATTTTGTTGAAATTGCTTTAACTGCCAATCACTGTGGTTGCCAAATATTTACTTCAGGAGCAAAGATTTTCAAACAAGCATACATGATGCAAAATACCAATCTGGCTTCTAGTCTCTTTACTGTTTTTGTTTCACTCAGATTAGCTCAGTGTTCTCATCAAAGCAGAATGCTATCTTGTATGTATTTTTTTTTTTATTACAAGACCCATGACTTGCTTTTATGCTGAAAATGGTCATTTCTCTGTTCACTTACTGACATGTGAAGAAGGGTTTCTTGCTTTCTTAAATATTTCTGTAAGACACGCTAGAAATATAATCAAATATTAGATGATTATGGTCTTTTGATAGGAACAAATTCTGCTTGGTATATCCAGGCACTCTCTAAGGTCTAGGGTTGTTATTAACAAAGGAATGTACTTCATAATAGCAGCACATTTTATGAAAATATGGAAATTATTTTAAGAAACAATGACATATTAAAACTGCCTTTTATTTACATGATTTTAAAATAGACTAGAAAGTTTTCCCTATAGACATATTAATATTCCAATCATAACTTTAATTCAATAATGCTGGTTTGCCAAAACAAAAATTTGAAAATTTCTATTCAGCTACTGGAATTGGTTATTAAAAAGAAAAAAGAAGAATCCTATTGCTTTTAGTATTTCCTGATTTCAGTTTTATAAATATAAAGAGGAACTTGAATTATGAAAAAAATTTAAAAGATATCTATCTATATACATAACATATATATGTACTGTTTTGTTTCCTGTCTTGAAGATTTTAAGTTATGGTTATTGTTTTCAGATTGATTAATTCACATATGCTGTGTTTTACAATGAGATCCCATTAGCCTTTTTTTTTTTTTTCAATATAAAGTGTTTTCTTTAAAAGTATGATTTCTTTAAAAGTGTTTTCTTTAAAAGTTCACGGCCTAGTGCCTTGGATTTTACATATATTTCTTTTTAAATCCAAAATCTTTTCAACAAAATAGTGTTTGTCATGAGGTTGGTACTAAACACTTATAATTACTGTATAATTATAAAGAAAAAACATAAAGCTTTGAATACAATTATGTAGCATAAAAGTTAAGGTTGTTCACTATGATGGCATCTTAGAATTAAACAAAACCTTTACTAGGGCTGATAAAAAAAAGAATATTGCTGCTAAAGTCCTTAAAATAAATCCTAAAATATACACAAGTGTTTTGATCTGTTAAAATGTAGGCTGCAGGCTTGATAACATGAGTGGAAAGGTAAATCTAGCCTCTATGACTTCTGAAAAAAAACTTTGCCGAATTAACTCAGTAAATTGACAGCACAATTAAACTTGGAATCACACAGCCCTCTGCTTCTCAGCTCACTGAGTTCAGGCTCTACAAGCCATGGTTTATCTTTTTGCATGACACATCTGGAAAGCTCAGTTACTGGGAAGTTCTGAAGTAAATGCCATAAGTAGGAAGTAGTGACACTGACCAAGATATAAACACATATTGTTATACTCTTTGGCTTAGTATTGTATTTAGATGTTTTTCACTTAAATGAAGATTATTTTTTAATTTGCAGACTGGTGGCACTTCTTAGAAAGGATCAGAGATATCAGAGCAAGAATAAAACTCCTGGAATCTCCATTTGGTTTCAGCACAGATTGCCTCAACAAATCAGCTTTAGCAGAGCTATTTAACTTCTCTGAAAGCCAATGGCTTTGTTCTTTGATTAAAAAACAGTAACAACAACAAAAACAAACAAACAAACAAACAAAAAAAACAGTGTCAGGGCTGGGTGTGATGGCTCACGCTTATAATCCCATCACTTTGGGAGGATGAGGAGGGCTGATGGCTAAGCCCAGGAGCTTGAGACCTGGGCAACATGGCGAAACTCTGTGTCTTCAAATTTTCCAAAACATTAGCTAGGCATGGTGGCTTGCGCCTGTAGTCCCAGCTACTCAGGAGGCTGAGGTGGGAGAATCCATTGAGCTTAGAAGTCACGGCTGTAGTGAGCCAAGAGGGTGTCATTGCACTCCAGCCCTGGAGTCAGAGCAAGACCCTGTTGCTCAGGCAAAAACCAAAACCAAAAACCAAAACCAACCAACCAAACAAAAAACATAAAAAAACCAGTGTGAGGCAGAGAAGTACTGAAAACACCAGACATTTATCATTAGTTCTGGTTTTGTCACCAAATCTGGAAATTTAGGTAACTCACTTTAATTTTTTATGCTTTTAAATTTTCCTATAAAAGCTAACACAAAGCTTTTCTTTGGTACATCCTGCACAGAAAGGCTGTTATATCACTTCCTACATTTTACAAATACATTTTACAGTTAATATGATCAAGAAGAAGATTTCAAAAGTAAAGAGCAAGGACAATCAATTCCAAAATTATGGAATTTACAAATTAGAATATTCTAAACAGATTTTTAAAATTGAGATATGTACAGTAATTTTAACATTTATTTTTGTTAAGGGGGATAGCAAAGGAAATGCTAGTAACAGTAAAGTATTAAAAGGAACCATGACAAAAATATGTTAAGCCAAAAAATGACACAAATGCCCTTGATATGTAATTTGAAATGGGATAGGAGAAGCAAAGCCAGGCTGCAATGTAGATCTGACTTCAAGCCAGGAGGAATACTTCTACAAGCATGTTTTTCTTTTGTGAAAGATTGCTCAGAACATGGGTAGTCAAGACTACAGAGTTTTTATAATCTGGATGATGGTGCAAATAAAAGGTATGCTTCTACAAAATAAAGAAAATAGTTAAATCACTCTGATAAAGCAAGGAAATGAAAGAACTACTAAGAATGAAGATACTAAGACCTATTTCCTCAAATTATTGTTTACTTTATAAACATTAACTAATGCACCACTCTTCTAAGGTGTTAGTTTTACTCAGATACCAGAGGTTAAGTGACTTGCCTATGGCCTTATACTAAAATGGCAGCAGAGGAGAATTTACAGTCAGAACTGGTGGCAGAGTCTCATCCACAGTTTGCAAGATCGTGCTGTTGTCCCATGACAGTAGTAGTATAATTTTAAATCAGCCAGCAGAGCTGCAAACTGCTTGAACCAGTACCTTCTAAGGCCAATAGTACCCGTATGTCAAATGAAAACAACAGGGTACAGAATTAGAACTGCCAATCAGTCATTCTCTTGAAGTTTCCTACTGGCAACTCTAATATTCCTCCCTCTTTCCGGCTTGTTTACTTTTACACAATCGTGTAGAGAAATTCCAGAAGTGAGAGGACTTAGAATATGCAGCTGGTTTTCATCTCTTACAATGAAATTTCTTAACAGGTAGCTTCTCAAAAGCCAAGCCAAACATTTAAGATGGTCAAAACTAATGCTTATAACTTAAAATAGAGAAAAACCGCACACACAAATGTCTAACAGAGAACTCACTAAATAAATTATGAAATTTTATATGAGGGAATATAGTGTAGTCATTAGAAATTATTCTTGAGAATAATATTTAATGCTATACATGATCAGGCATTTATAAATAACATATTTCTATAACAAAAAAGTGACTGTATGTGTAAATATATCAAGAAAAGATCTCCAAAGGAAAAAAGAACTATACACAATTACTGCATTTTAGTTAGTAGCTGCTTTGTGGAAGAGTAAGGGTTATAATTCTAAGACTACATCACTGAATATTCCAGGATTGAGTATCTAAATAAATATATCTTTATTAACAATACTGTGCTACCTTACAGGTAGAAAGAGGAGTTATTAATAAAAAAGGAGGAAGACTAAATGAACACTTTGGTCTTAGATTGAAATAGGAGGTATTAGAATGGTAAATTTAGATGTTTTTGCATACAAATACACACACGAGAGGTAAATGGACACACAAATAAATATAAATGTCTATGTATACATACTTTTATTTCCTTGCTTTGTACACTGAGAGGGCCTAGAAGCAAAGATACCCAAGTAGCAATGGAATGCAGCAAGCATCCAGATTTTATATTTTTGAGATAGGGTCTTGCTCTGTCACCCAGGCTGGAGTACAGTGACTTGATCATTGCTCATTGTGACCTTGACCTCCTGGGTTCAAGCAATTCTCTCACCTTGGCATCCTCTACCCTCCACCACTACACCCAGCTAATTTTTAAATTTTTTGTGGAGATGGGGTCTCACTATGCTGCCTAGGCTGGTTCTGAACTCCTGGCCTCAGTGATCCTCCCATCTTGGCCCCCCTTAAGTGCTAAGATTACAGGTATGAACTACCATGCCCAGTCCAGATTTTAGTTTCTACAACCATTCTCTGATAAAAGAAATCAGGGTTCTTTAAAAAAAAATGCCAATTCCAAGGCTGGGCAGGGACAGTATAAGATATCAGAATGCAAGGTAGTATTTAAGAAACATTGGGGATGAGTCTATACTTACATAAATAAATAACTGAATAAAGTAAATAAATGGAGGAGAAGGGAAGTTCTTCCTTATATTGTAATTCCAAGAATGATGAAAATAGAAAATCACAGTAGTAATAATTGTTCCAGGCAAATATCACCAATGGATACTGAAAATAATGTTAAAAAGCATGACAAGAAACAGGATATTTATATAATCTCAAAGTTTCTCCCCAAAATATATTTATTAATTACAAAAGAATAGAAGGAGCTTTATTGCGAAGAAGGCAGGCAGACACCACCTCAATTGTATAAAGCATATCATTGCCAAACACATATGTCAAAAGCCTCTTGATATGATACACTACGAAGACAAATCATCACTGCTGTGGTATTCTTGACAAATAATACCACACACTTAAATGTGATCATAAGGAAACATCAGGCAAATCCAAACTGTGGGATAACTCCATAAAATAACTGCCTGGTACTCTTCACAATTGCCAAGAAAGACAAGAAGACGAAGGAGACATGACAACTAAATGCAACATGGGATCCTGAATTGAATTATGGTAGAGAGAGAAAAGGCAATTACTGGGATAAAATTCATATTGACAAAATTTGAACAGGTCTGTAGATTTGTTAATAGAACTGGACCAACATTGAGTTAAGAAGTTAACTTTAGGAGAGGCTGGGTAAAAGGTATGAGAATTTCACTGTAGTATTTTATAAGCTTTTTGTAAGCCTGAGATTATTTCAAAACAAAAGTTCATAAAAAAATTAAAAATTCACTAAAAAAAAGAGCCTCATATTCATGTGGATGAAGATGTAATTACTATGAATGACTTTAATTTTAGTATGCTGCTTTTCCAAATTATCTACAATGAAGTGTACTACTTTGATAATTAAAGAGAAAATGATTTCTCTTTACATGCTAATTGGAAGGATCAACAATATTCAAGAAATATTATCCCAGGACACTGTATATAAGGATATATATTACACACACACACACACACACACACACACACACACACACACACACACTGTATATAAAAATATCTAATAGACGATAAAAGTACCTGGATGAATCCTTTTCCTTAAAAGTAAATTTAGAAACAGACTCCTTTAAGAAATTTCCTAGATTATTATACAGCTTTTGAATCATTATTGACTGAATGCTAAAAAAGCATCAATGAGTTGATCATGCAATATAGGTTTCAGAAGTGATATACATATAAAAATTATAATATATAATCAATATATCTGCAAGTATAAAAATTTAATTTATCTTGCCATTTCTCTTCAACCCTTTCTGACCCCAGAGTTCATTAACAAGTCAGTGTTTGAGAGAGGAAAAGAAGTTACAGGAAACACAAATGAGTATCCAGGGCAACAGCTAAAACTTCAGGACCTTTAACCTTTGTGAAGCGTGACTAATAAGCAGTAGCAAATCACCTTCCTCAATAAGTAAACCATGTGTTAGTTACAAAAGAATGTAAAAACATGTTATATGTTTATTATAGCCTTACTTCCCTTCCAATTTTTAATAACTTGAGCTTACTTTATTTTTTATAATACTTCTAGTTTCTAAAACAGTAACATTGCTATTTTTGATAATAGAAATATTTGAGACTCATTTTAAAACATTCAAACATTTAAGAATGGCATAAAGAAGAAATTAACAATCACCCCAAATCCTGCTATCCAGGTATCACTACTGTTAATCTTTTGGTGAACAGCATTCTGGATCTCTTCTCTGGGTATATGTTCATATACAGATATGGACATTCAACATAAATGTAGAGTTCACAAATGGAACTGTAATATTTCATAGTGTTCTAATAACCTGAGAGATACTTAGATATTTCCAAGCCTTAACTTTGCAAATAATTTCATAATGTATATTCTTGTACATATATTTAGATAGACTTACTCTACCTTTAAAAACCTTAAGTCCTTTGAAAATTTTAAAAATGAGTTTTTATTATAAACATGTCCAAAAATGGTATAAAGTAGAAAATCTAAATCCTTTATAATCGTAATCCTTTAGGTATTCTTCCCCCACCAAAACCAGCTCTTCTCACAATCATCCCACAATAATGTAAGCTCCATTCTTCTAGTCGCTATGGAGAAAAGCCTTGAAATCATCTTTGGTTCCTTGCTTTCCCTAAAAACCCTTGTACAATTCATTAGAAGAGTCTGTTAGTTCTCCTTAGAAAAATATTCAGTATCTGACCAATTCTCATCAATCTCAACCATACTAACTTAATCAAACTACCATCATTGCTTGTCTAGCACTAGAACACTTAAGGTACAAAAAGGTCATTGATATGGTTTCAAACTCCGCATTGCAACTAACCTTCAAGAAATACTGCTTGTCAGGTTCTGGTGTAGTATTAGAAGAATATCCACAATTATCTGAAAAGGCTATAAAAAGACTCTTCTCTTTTTAAACTACTTACCTCTCTAGGCTGGGTTTTTTTTTTTTTTCATATACTTCAACTAAAACATCCTATTGCAATAGACATTTTATGTTGATTGTAAAGGGAGATATATAAATCTAGTTGATCTCTATTAAGTTGGATATTAAAGATACTTACAAAATGTAAAAGCTGCCATACTTCTCACTAATTATTTTTATTGTTTTAATCATCTCTTTCGATCTTTTTTTTACAATAAGCCTCTTTGATATTCCTTGAATATATCAAGTAACTTCCTATATGAGAACTTTCTTAAGTGTTTGGAATACAAACCTCTAGAAACCCTATGGTTCATTCTCTTGTTTAATTTTTTGTTAAATGTTGTCTTACTAGTTGAGATAGTTCCTGAATATCATATTAAAAAATAGTACAAAACAGTACCCTCCATCTTTCTCTTTATTTCCAATTCTTTATTGTTAAAAAAAAATAGCAGTTACTTAATAATGGCAGTTATTACCTATTAATTTACATTTTAAATTGTCAGTCTTCATCTTGAGTGAAAGTCCACAACAGAAGGGACTCTTCTGTCTTATTCATTACTATATGCTCAGTGCCTACAAAAGTATCTGGCACATAGTTTGCCTTCAATACATTTTAGTAGAATGGGTGACTGAAACTGTCATCTTATTTCATTTACATTTGCTTTTATGCTGGAAATTCTGGATACGATCAACCAGTTGTTTCTCAACAATGCTACCATAAAGTTGTTAAATGCAAGTAAATTTTATCCTAAAACTAGAAAAAACAGGGCAGGAATGATGGGAGAAAACATACATAGGTATTAAAAACGACTTTCATACCTGACATACTCTGAGAGCCTGGTCCAAGACTGTTTTGGTATCAGTGTCATAATCTGGGCAGGGTAGCATGGCTCGGCTGAGATGTGCCTGTAGCAGGAGATGTGCTTTGGTGTGAGGGCTGTCAAATGAGTGAGGATTTAATTCAATGGGAAGACATTTTGCCAGTTCACTATTCATGTTATCTTCATTGTGTCTCACTGGCAAATCTGTATATTCTTCTGCATCCTGAAGAAAAAAAAAGCCCCACAATGTTGAATCAAAGTATAATAATTAATGTACTTCTTAGCTTTACCTACTGACATTTAAAACATGGCTAAGAAAAATCATACAATAACCATACCCTTAGAATTTTGCTTGTTCAATACTGTCATTAATACATGAATGATAGTGAGTAATGTACAATCTATGCGAAATTCATGAATGTTCCTTTCTATTTAGAGTCAACAAAAATAACAGAGTATTTACTAGGCATCACACACTATGCATGACACTGGGGCCACAGTAGTGAACCAGAAGCTGAGAGCCCATCAGAAAAGGTAGATAAACAAATTCTATAAAGTGTAATAAATGTTATGATACGGTAAAAATACAGAGTGTTGAATGGAAATTCAGTTGGGGGACCTACTTATTTTAGAGGGTCAGGGAAAGCTTTCTGAAAAAGTGATTTTTAACTTAAGATCTTGTGAATAAATGGAAGAAATAAGACAGGGCTGGAGAAAGGGGTAAGGATAGGATTGGCCAGATGAGAAAGGGTGAAGAGCAGAATTATTAAGTTACTATTTATTATAACCAATTAGATGACAGTCAGATTGTTCTGGAATGTTTCAATTTTTCATCTTAGGTTTTTTTAGGGTAGAGTAGTAAAAAGTAGTCTCTGTGATATCAGTCAATAAGTACCAACTGAACCTACAAAGTGAAACTAGAACTGTTATGTTAAAAAATAGTTTGATCTATTTATTAGTGTTTGTTATGAAATAAAAATCCTACTTTTCCAAATATGTCATTATTTGAGATTGCCATGGATGTTGATATGAATCCTACATCAGACATAACATGTATTGAATATGTTAATATTCAAACTGTGATATGTGAAATGTTAAAATACAATTGGAAGGTAGACTGTGATGTTAAAAATGTACACCATGAATTTTAAAGCAACCACTAAAATAGCAAAATGCAAGAGTTATAGCTAGAAAGTCACCACAGAGGATAAGAAATAACTAATCTATTTTCAAAGAACTAAAAATAGAACTACCCCATGACCCAGCAGCCCCACTACTAGGTATCTACCCGAAGGAAAAGAAATCATTATATCAAAAAGATACCTGCACTGGTATGTTTATTGTAGCACTATTTACAATAGCAACATTATGGAATAAACTAAAGTGTTCATTAATGGATAACTGAATAGAGAAAATGTGGTATATATCATGGAATACTATACAGCCATAAAATGAATGAAATGATGTCTTCTGCAGCAATATAAACGGAGGTAGAGGCCATTATCCTAAGTGAAATAACTCAGAACATCAAATACTGCATGTTCTCACATATAAGTGGGAGGTAGACAATGGGTACACATGGACATGCATACAAATAGAATTAATAGACACTGGGGACTCCAAAAGGAAGAAGGGTGGGAGGGGGATAAGAGTTGAAAAATTACATATTGGGTACAATGCTCACTATTTGGGTGATGGGTATACTAGAAACCAAAACTCCACCACACAATATATCCATGTAATGCATCTGTACATGTACCACCCTGAATCTATAAATTTTTTTAAAAAATAATTAATCCAAATGAAGTTAAAAATAAAGAACAAAAATATAAAGAACAGATGGAACATGTGAAGTGTGTTTTCATACCATAATGAAATTAAATTAGAAATCAATAACAATCTGTGGAAAACAAATAAGATTATACACTTAAACCTAAGCATATCAACAGTCACATTAAATGTAAATGGTCTAAACACCTCCAATTGAAGTCAGACATTATCTACATAATAATAAAGCATGACCCAACCACAGTTGTCCCCTGGTTTCCATGGGGGATTGATTCCAGGACCCCGTGCGGATACTTAAATCCACAGATACTCAAGTCTCTTATATAAAATGTGTAGTATTTGCGTATAACTTACATATATCATCTTGTATACTTTAAATCATCTCTAGATTACTTACAATACCTAATACAATGTAAATGCTAGGTACATAGTTGTTATACTGTATTGTTTAGGGAATAATGACAACAAACAAAAGTCTATACAGGTTCAGTACAAATGCAGCCATTTTTTGTTTGTTTATGAATATTTTCTATCTGCACCTGATTGAATCTATGAATGCAGAACCCATGGGCACAGAGGGCCAACTATATATGTTTGCCTGCTACCAAACACTAATCTACATATATAAATATATGTATGTATGTGTAGCTATGTATATATTAATATATAGAGAGACAAATATGTTAAAAGTAAAGAAATAGAAAAAGCTATGCTATACTGACAGTAGTTCAAAGAAAGCTGGAGTGGCTATATTAATTTCAGACAATGTAGACTTCAGAGCAAAGATTATTATCAAGGATAAAGATGGTAACTTCATAACTGTAATGGAGCCAATCAATCAGAAGGACATAACAATCTGAAACGTTTATGTCCTCAATAACAGCTTCAAAATCCATGAAAAATAATCTGTAGAAGTACATGGAGAAATAGAAAAAAAAATCACAAGTATTGCTGATGATTTCAATACGTATCTTTCAATAATCACTAAAACAAATAGAAAAAATAAACAAGAATATAGAATTGAAGAACACTGTCAACTAAGTTGACTTGATTGACATTTATAAAACACACAACCCAAAAACAGTAGAATATATTTATTCTCAAGAACACAGAGACTATTTACTGAGATGGATCATATTACGGGGCCATAAAAACAAATTTCAAGTGATACTTTGACTGCAAGAAAATTAAATGGGAAATCGATGACAGATAGATATCTGGAAAATCCCAAATATTTAGAAACTAAGTAATACACCTCTAAATAACTCAGAATTGAAAGAAAAAATAAAACAGGAAATGAGAACATATTTTGCACTGAATGAAAATAAAAACATATCAGATTTTGTGGGACATCACTAGAACAGTACTTTGGAGGGATTTGTAAAACTAAACATCTACGTTACAATTGAAGGACTGCTGGCAAAATGGCTAGATAGGAATATGTCTGGTCTGTAGTTCTCAGTGAGATCAATGCAGGAGGCAGGTGATTTCTGCATTTCCAACTAAGGTACCCAGTTCATCTCATTGGGCCTGGTTGGACAGTGAGTGCAGACCATGGATGGCAAGCTGAAGCAGAGTGCGGTGTCATCTCACCCAGGAAGCACAGGGGTCAGGGGATTTCTCTCCCCTAGCCAAGGGAAGCTGCAAGAGACTGTACCGGGAAGAATGGTGCATTCCGGTCCAGATACAGAGCTTTTCTCAGTCTTTGCAACCGGCAGACCAGGAGATTCCCTCCAGTGCTTATGCCACAAGGGCCCTGAGTTTCAAGCACAAAATGGGGCAGCTGTTTGGGTAGACAGTGAACTAGCGGCAGGCATTTTTTTTTTCTTTTTCAAACCCCATTGGCACCTGGAATGCTTTCACTCCCCTGGAAATCAAGCCAGAACCCTTCCCTTCCCTGGAAAGGGGGCTAAGCCAGGGAACCAAGTAGTCTGGCTTGGCAGGTCCCAACACAATGGAGCCCAGCAAGCTAAGATCCATTGACTTGAAATTCCAGCACAGCAGTCTGAGGTCAACCTGGGACACTCAAGCTTGATTGGGAGGACGGGCAGCTGCCACTGCTGAAGCTGGAGTAGGCAGTTATCCCCTCACAGTGTAAACAAAGCCACCAGGAAGTTTGAACTGGGCAGAGCCCACCACAGCTCAGGAAGGCCTCCATGACCAGACTGCCTGTCTAGATTCCTCCTCTCTGGGCAGGGCATCTCTGAAAAAAAGGCAGCAGCCGCAGTCAGAAAATTATAGATAAAACTCCCATCTCCCATGGGACAGAGTACCTGGGGGAAGGGGTGGCAGACAGAAAGAAAGGTTGGGTTACCCACAAACGGAAGCCTATCAGACTCACAGTGCATCTCTCTGTAGAAACCCTACAACCCAGAAGAGAGTGGGGGCCAATATTCAACATCTTTAAAGAAAAGAACTTTCAACCTATAATTTCATATCCAGCCAAACTAAGCTTCATAAGAAAAGGAGAAAGAAAATCCTTTATGGATAAGCAATTGCTGAGATTTTGTCACCACCAGGCCTGCCTTACAAGAGCTCCTGAAAGAAGCGCTAAACAAGGAAAGGAACTACCAGTACCAGCCACTCCAAAAACATACCAAATGGTAAAAACCATCGACACAATGAAGAAAATGTGTTAACTAACAGGAGAAACATCGAGCTAGCATCAAAATGGCAGGATCAAATTCACATATAACAATATTAACCTTAAATGTAAATGGACTAAAGGCCCCAATCAAAAGACACAGACTGGCTAACTGGATAAAAAGTTAAAACCCATCAGTGTGCTGTATTCAGGAAACCCATCTCAGGTGCAAGGACACACAGAGACTCAAAATAAAGGGATGGAGGAAGATTCATCAAGCAAATGGAGAGCAAAAAAAAAGCAGGAGTTGCAATCCTAGTCTCTGATAAAATGGACTTTAAACCAAAAAAGATCAAAAGAGACAAAGAAAGGCATTACATAATGACAAAAGGATCAATGCATCAAGAAGAACCAACCATCCTAAAGATATAGGCATCCAATACAGGAGCACCCAGGTACATTAAGCAAGTTCTTAACGACCTACAAGGAGACTTAGACTCCCACACAATAGGAGTGGGAGACTTTAACACTCCACTGTCAATATCAGACAGATCAACAAGACAGAAAATTAACAAGGATATGCAGGACTTGAACTCAGATCTGGACCAAACGGACCTAATAGACATCTACAGAAATCTCCACTCCAAATCCACAGAACATACATTCTTCTCAGCACTGCATGGCACCTACTCTAAAATTGACCACAGAATTGGAAGTAAATCACTCCTCAGCAAATGCAGAAGAACAGAAATCATAACAAACAGTTTCTCAGACCACAGTGCAATCAAATTAGAACTCAGAATTAAGAAACTAACTCAGAACCACACAACTTCATGGAAACTGAACAACTGGCTCCTGAGTGTCGACTGGATAAAAAAGAAAATGAAGCCAGAAATAAAGATGTTCTTTGAAACCAATGAGAACGAAGACACAACGTACCAGAATCTCTGGGACACATTTAAAGCAGTGTCTAGAGAGAAATTCACAGCAATAAATGCCCACCAGAGAAGCGAGAGAAGCGAGGAAAGATCTAAAATCGACACCCTATCATCAAAATTGAAAGAGCTAGAGGAGCAAGATCAAAAAAACTCAAAAGCTAGCAGAAGACAAGAACTAGTTATTTTAAGATCAGAGCAGAATTGAAGGAGATAGAGACACAAAAAACCCTTCAAAAAATCAATAAATCCAGGAGCTGCTTTTTTTTAAAAGATCAACAAAATAGACCATTAGACTGATTAATAAAAAAGAAAAGGGAGAAGAATCAAATAGATGCAATAAAAAATGATAAAGGGGATCTCACCACTGACTCCACAGAAATACGAACTACAATAAGAGATTGCTACAAACAACTCTATGCACATAAACCAGTAAACCTGGAATAAATGGATAAATTCCTGGACACTTGCACCCTCCCAAGCCTAAACCAGGAAGAATTTGAAACCTTGAACAGACCAATAACAAGGGCTGAAGTTGAGGCAGCGATTAGTAGCCTACCACCCAAAAAAAGTCCTGGTCCAGATGGGTTCACAGCTGAATTCTACCAGACGTACAAAGAGGAGCTGGTACCATTCCTTCTGAAACTATTCCAAACAATCCAAAAAGAGGGAATTCTTCCCAAATCATTTTATGAGACCAACATCATCCTGATACCAAAACCCGGCAGAGATTCAACAAAAAAATAAAACTTCAGGCCAATATCCACGATGAACATAGATGCAAAAATCTTCAATAAAATATCGGCAAAACGATTGCCACAGCACATCAAAAAGTTTATCCATCACGATCACGTAGGATTCATTCCGGGGATGCAAGCTGGTTCAACATACGCAAGTCTATAAATGTAATCTATCACATAAACAGAACCAAAGACAAAAACCACATGATTATCTCAATATATGCAGAGAAGGCCTTTGACAAAATTCAACAGCCCTTTATGCTAAAAACTCTCAATAAACTAGGTATCAAAGGAACATATCTCAGAATAATAAAAGCTATTTACGAGAAACCTACAGCCAATACCATACTGAATGGGCAAAAACTGGAAGCATTCCATTTGAAATCCGGCACTAGACAAGGATGCCCTCTGTCACCACTCCTATTCAATATAGTATTGGAAGTTCTAGCCAGAGCAATTAGGCAAGAAAAAAAAAAGGGTATTCAATTAGGAAAAGAGGAAGTAAAATTGCCTCTATTTGCAGATGACATGATTGTATATTTAGAAGAACATGTCATCCCAGTCCAAAATCTCCTTAAACTGATAAGCAACTTCAGCAAAATCTCAGATACAAAATCAATGTGCAGAACTCACAAGCATTTCTATATACCAATAACAGACAGACAGCCAAATCAAGAGTGAACTACCATTCACAATTGCTACAAAGAGAATAAAATACCTAGGAATACAACTAACAAAGGATGTAAAGGACCTCTTCAAGGAGAACTACAAACCACTGCTCAAGGAAATAAAAGAGGACACAAACAAGTGGAGAAACATTCCATGCTCATGGTTAGGAAGAATCAATATCGTGAAAATGGCCATACTGCCCAAAGTAATTTATAGATTCAACGCTATCCTCATCAAGCTACCAATGACCTTCTTCACAGAACTGGAAAAAAACACCTTAAACTTCATATAGAACCAAAAGAGAGCATGCAGAACCAAGACAATCCTAAGAAAAAATAACACAGCCAGAGGCATCACAATACCTGATTTCAAACTATACTACAAAGCTACATTAATCAAAACAGCATGGTACTGGTACCAAAACAGAGATATTGACCAATGGAACAGAACAGAGGCCTTGGAGGCAA
>CAUYLG010039528.1:0-47077 GCA_963573385.1 Cacajao melanocephalus
GCTCAGGAAAGAAAAATCTGAAGAAGTGACAATTAACAGAGGCACTATTTTTTCAAATAACTGCAAGGACAGTTGAAATAGCATTAGTATTTCTTAAATTCTGTTAAAACAAATTTTACTGCCTCTCACCCACTCTTCCCATTTTTTTTTTGCAGTAACTTTACTTTTTCTCTCCTTCTCTTTCCCCTTCTTATTCCCTCAATGCTGAAGTCTCTAGAGATTTTTAGATGACATGCCTGATCACAATACAATCATCTTAGATGAATAAACAAATTATATTACTCTTATAGTTTCTCTAAACCCTCAAACTTTGCAGTAAATTGAGGACTACAGAACTCTAATTTAATGACCATACTGTAGTTATTATATACTAAATAGAGAGTGTCCTAAAATTATTGCAATATTTAAATAGTTTCTGGTTTTATCAAACTAGGAGTGGAAATGTTCCATGTTGGTAATTTTCATGGTTTTCTTCCCACAGAAAATTTAGGAATAATAATGTCTATCTAGTTTCTGACATATTCTGTGGGTGTGATTTATCCTTTAATCCTCTCAACTCTACTGGGCAGATGAGGAAACTGAAGTTTAGCCAAGACCACACACATCAAGAAAGCAGAACTAACAGTATTTAGACTTTGTTCTATTTGGCTCAAAAACTAGATTGGTTCTTTTCTTTTCTACATAAGAAGTAATTAAAGATGAAGATAATTCTACTGAACATGAATTTATCAATTTCAATATTTTAAAAGTATGGAAGTTTTAAAAAATATCTATTTATAATCTAATTCCCTCCTATCCCCACCCAAATGAGGCAACGGCATCAGAACTTAGAATTTTGGATGGATTATACTTTAAAATAACATTCTGAAATGCTTGTCATGATCTCATTTATTGACAAATACATGACACACAGTCTTTATTTTCTCTATCTTGGCTTACTCATGGACCTCATTAGAAGTCCATGTTAGTTTAAGATTTCTCCTTTCATTTGATAGATATCAGGGATGTTTATGGATATGATAATACAAACAATAACAAGAGTAAGGGAGTATACCTTTTATAACATCTTCTAGAGGTTCTAAGTACTTGTATTTGAGTTATCTTCAGTGATTTACGTGGTAGAAATTTCATCTGATTAATTACCTCCTATTTCTTTTCTCGTTCGTTTGTTTGAGACCGAGTCTCACTCTGTCGCCCAGGCTGGAGCACAGTGGTGGGATCTCAGCTCACTGCAACCTCCACCTCCCCACTTCAAGTGATTCTCCTGCCTCAGCCTCCTGAGTAGCTGGGATTACAGACATGCACCACCACACCCAGCTATTTTTTGTATTTTTAACAGAGACAGGGTTTCACCACATTGGCCAGGCTGGTGTCGAACTCCTGACCTCAAGTGATCCACCCACCTCAGCCTCTCAAAGTGCTGGGATTGTAATCGTGAGCCACTGTGCCCAACCATTACCTCCCGTTTTGGATGAAAACAAACTTTTTCTTTTACTGTTACATATTACAATTTCTTTCAAAACCTCCTTCTGTTGTGCAGATAGAAAAATGGAATTTTTCCTTTGACTTATTTTTGAGATTTTACCTGCAAATGGGGGTAGGAGTAGGCACTACTCCAGGACTGCACTCCTGGAAGATGTGGTTACACAACAAAGCCTCAGCAGCTGGCCGGCAGAGTGGGCTCACTACTTTCAGTTCATTCCAGGCGGCGTGCACCAGTAGCTCTTGGGCCTCCTCAGGGTCCGCATAGGAGGTGTTGAGAAAAACAAGAGCGTCTTTTGCCAGGACTGCATTACACATCTCCCCTCTGTACTGGGCACAGTAGCCTTTGTTATCTTTCTGTGGTTTACTGAAAAAAGAAATGAACATTTCTAATCACATGCTACTTCTTGGCATTCGTTCTGCTTTTCCTCTCTTTCTTTCTTTTCTTTTCTTTTTTTTTTTTTTGGTTTTCACATCTGTGTCACAGAAATAGGAGAAAATTGTACTAGCAAATTGGTTGACATGCTCCATTTGAATATTGTCTTCATTTCCAGCTGCAATTATATCATCTCTAGCTACTCCACAGGGCTATTGAGAAGGCAAAACGTGACGATGGATGTGAAAAGCTTTGGGAACTATCAAGGACTGAATAGATTTGGGTATTTTTATTATTTTACATTATAAATAGAATCCGACTACTCTTAGTTAAGCCGCTTTACAGACTTCTTGCCAATAAGCTGATATAAGCAAAGATGTGTCTAGAAGACATTTCATCATGATGGTTAACAAATAATTGAGCATAATAATAATTGCTCTCCACTAAAAAGTTTGCAGCTTTAGAAATATAGTTTATTTACATGTTATGATAGTTTACCTTGATTTTTTACAACATATACATCTTTGCAACACCTTCCATACTCAGATTTTCTCACTCACACATCTTCCCAGAATTCCATTAAAGAAAAAGAAACTCATATAGGGAGGAGAAAACAGAAATATGGCTTCCAGAGGAGCCAAGTAGCACCTTCAGCTTTGCTGTGTTCTCATCACATGTCTCATCACATAGAAAGTCAACTGGTCAGCCAGTGCCTCAATGATCTATTCTGTGGAGTGATGTAAGTGATTACTCTGAACTCTGATTATTATGTGTTAATGGGCAATAATATTAGGGAGAAACCTGTAAATGCTATAGTGCTAGCACAAACATAGGATTAAAAACTTACCTGCTATAATAACTGAAGACAATTGGGAGAATGCTGCTGGCACTCTCTTCACACATCTACTTGTTCCCTTAATGGAATGCTGGGAATTATAATAACTCATATGCTCACCTGACAAACATATATTGAGTTGAGTTCTTATTATGTGTAGGCACTGTGATGACCTCAATATATTCTTATGCCTTCCATCAGATCTTGTATAGTGTTATAATGACAGAAAATTCTTAAGTTGTATTCTCATTTAGATTTGTACAAATATTGGATTTAGCTTTTTTTCTTATCCCTGCCCATACCTTTGCAAATAGTCACTCTTCTCAATCACTCCATCTGAGTGTGCCATCTATTTCCTGGAAGGACCAGGACTGATACAAAGATGAACTGAAAGCATTTCCCTACCTTTTTTTCTTGGCTTTTTTTTTTTTAATTAAGTTCTAGGGTACATGTGCAGAATGTGCAGGTTTGTTACATCATTCTCAGCAAAGTAACACAAGAACAGAAAACCAAACACTGCATGTTCTCACTCATAAGTGGGAGTTGAACAATGAGAACACATGGACACAGGGAGGGGAACATCACACACCTGGGCCTGTGGCAGAGGGTGGGGGCTAGGGGAAGGAGAGCATTAGGAGAAATACTTAATGTGGATGACGGGTTGATTGCATGCAGCAAACCACCATGGCGTGGATTTAGCTTTCCATTGTCTTTATATAAAGAATTTAAAGAAATTAGAATTTGTAGCAAATTTTAAAATTGTTACATGACCCCATTTGAATTTGAAAAATTGATACTATAATTACAAACCCATCACTGGCTGGTCTAAATCAAATTCATTAGAATGAGATATAATACATTCAGGTAAAACAATGAACTGCCAAAAAACACAGCTATACTTTAATATTTTATAATATAGAGTCTTCCTTTAATTCATACTAGCCTTTTGCTAATTAGCCAACATGATTTTTACTGTATCACTTTGTTTGTTGGGGATATTTAAAATGAAGGCCTTGAATTAGCACAAAACTCCATTAAAACTTTCTTAAGCTAAACATAAGAAAACACCCAGAGAAAATTAAACAGAAACAAGATGCTGTTGTTGGGACTCAGAAAACAGTACCCCAAAGTGAAGGCCTAAGAAGCAGGCTCAGAAACAGTCTCTCTGACCTTCTTCTGCCCTCCTGTCTCTCCTCTCTTTCTCCCCCAAGGCAATCCTTCCACACTAGAATCCCTCTTTTCCAAGACAGATCATAGACACCAGAACCCTCAAGGCCAGCTATGAAACCTAAACATTTGCTCTACCCACCCCCAGCTTTTCTGTGTAACACCTGGCCATAAAGAAATTCAGACCCTCATCCCAGAGGGAGCCTACCTCTTACCTGGGAGGAGGGGGTGTTGCATAGAGAGGCTAAGAAAAATCTGAACAGTCAGGACAGGCTAGTTTTCCCACTCAGTCTATAAGCATTATATCATACCCTTTGTGTCTAATCATATTTCTACACAGCTGTTCATATTTCATTGAACCCACATAAAAATGGATTGCTTCCCCTCTATCTTCGGGTCTTCATTCTGAAGGGTCCCATGTTATGTAAAACTATGATCAAATACATTTGTTATGCTCTTCTCTTGTTAACCTGTCTGTGTTAAACAGGTGTCAGCCATGACTCTTAGGATGGGAAGGAAAGGAGTTAATACCTGTCCAGCTCCTACACTGCAATTTTAGAAACTAGATAATAAGTAGTAACCAGAAATATCTCAAACTGGTTTACAAAATGGCCTCACATGTTGATGTAATATCTCAGCATAAAGGCAGTGATGAATGAGAGCATGTGTGACCCTTTACACTTAACAGAAAAAGCTCCACCATGTAAAAGTTAAATATTTCCCAGTGTCTCTGAGCTGAGAATTATTCATGCAGGTTTTGCTGTCATGTGTTAACTATTCAATGATGCTGTTCTTCATTTTCCATGAGTATTTTAAAGAAGAATACACATTCATGATATTTAATTATATATCAAAACACATTTTTTAAAAAAATTGGAAACTAAGAAAAAGTACACAAAAGAAAAATTAATGAAAATAGCCTCAGAGATAAAGATTACTAACAACCAACTAACAGTGAACCCCTCTGTCTGAATTTCTGCTGCTTCTTTTAATAACAGCCCTGAAAAATCTTTGGAATAATCTCAGAATGACTTAATAGTATCGAATTCTCATTAGTTTTACAGCATTAAGTATATAATGCAAAGAAAAACAAACAAAAGAAAAAAGACAATAGGTTTTGAATAGAAATGAGAAGATCTTGGTTTTTGTTTTTTTTTTTTCTTCCTAACAGCTTGATGACCACTAGCCTATAAAAACCCTTTATGTGCTGGAAAAAAAAACATACACATACAAAGTATATGATTATTATTAGTTTTCTACATTTCATTTCCATGATTTTCCTGTGATGATTAAGGACTTGGCTTTGGTAGTATTATCAGTGCTTGGGTTAGCTCTAAAAGGAAAGGCACACACAAGACCATCTCTCTCTCTCTTTATTTCTTTCTCTCTCTCTATATATATAGATCTAAATCTGTTTATCAACTACCTATAGTTTCAATGTCTCAACCACTTCCTTTTCTTTTCCTCTCCTCCTGTGCAGAAATATAAACCTTAAATTTTACACAGTGATCAAATTTTAGATGCAAGACACTGAGGCAAACTGGGACATTTTGTCTCTCAACCCCGTAAATCTCTCACTTCAAACATTTTACAAAGGAGCTCATGGCAAGAACTGGGGAGTGAGATGAATGCAAATAATTTCCATTGGTGTCTTCTGCTGTCTTTTGTAAGTGACAAGACCCCTCCATGTCCAGCTAAAGTTGTGTTTCTCTGCCTGCAGTTCTTGGGATGGCTGATGGGGCAATACTAGAAGCAGCTGGTCCTGTTGCTTATTTGAACAGTGGGACAGAGGTCACAGGGATCTGTTCACAGAATGCTGGTTATTTTGGAACGACCAGCCAGACTAGCTTCTAAAAATGCTAGTTAATATTGCATATGGAGCTAGTCCCTCTCTTGCCTTCTTACAATCTAAACCAGTGGACTTCTCTTTCAGTAAAGTTCCTTTTCTTGTAGAGGCAACAATTGATATTTGATCTCAGATCTCCTTTTTATCTTCTTTTGTAACAGACAACCCTCTGTGTTCAAAGGGAGTGGGTAAAGAATTCTCAGTGCACCTCTTGCTCCTTTTTCTCTCTACCTTGAAAGGTATGAATCACATTCAGTAGAACATTTTAAAATGTTATCTTCAAGTTTCTATGAGGGAGATGTCTACTCCCTTTGAACACATAATACTTTGTCCAAGGGCATTCCAGATGACCAGCCATGGCATGTTTGTGTTATGACAACCCTACGGCTCTGGTGGAAACTCCACACCTTACTACCCTCCCTCCCTGTCACAGGCACACTTGATAGCTGTACCTCTCCTCTGGTTCAGAAAAATCTTCCCTTTTTTAGCAACTGCCTTATCTCTCCTTGAACTTTCCCAACAAAGGTAATGACAGATTCTATGCCACTTCCAACCTTCAAAGCAAACGAGAACTGCTGCTATTCTTTTGTGTCTAGTGTCTTTGTACGTAATTCATTCTCTAAGGGAGGGGTCAGCAAGTACAACCCACAAGACAAATTTGGCCTGCTGCCTGTTTTTTTAGAAGGAGAGTTATTAAATGGCACTTTAAAAAATTTTAGTTTAGATAAACTTTACTCTGCTAAGGCAGTAGCTGCTAAAATTGTTAATGAAAATTATTAAAGCAGTATTTAGATTAAAAAATGAACTAAGAATGTTTTTCTTTTTTTTGAACTAAGAATTTTTGATACCACATTAACACGTTGGAATGTGGTCAATTATGACAAATCACTGTCTCATATAGTTAAAACTAGTTTAATTTTTCATATGATGTGTATCATGATTTTCAGAGCAATATATACATCCAAATGGTATTTCTTAAGACTTTTTTAACAGTAAGACTTTCTTTAAAAAGTATTTTTTAATTAAAAAAACTTTTTTAAATTGTGTACTACATGATGTTTTAAAATATGGACACATTTTGGGCTGACTAAATTGAGCTAATCCAACAAATGCATTACCTCACATACTTACCATTTTTATGATAAGAACACTTAAAATCTATTTTCAGTGATTGTCAAGACTACAATACATTGTTATTAATGATAGCCACTGTACTAGAAATCTCTTGAACTTATTTTTGCTATCTAACCAAAATTTTGTATCCTGCTGCTTGTTTTTAAACATAGCCTATGTGCTAAGAATGGTATCTTAAAATTAATTACATTTCATAGAGCTTTATGAAAGTCTGTTTTAATAACTACTGCAAATAAAACACTATAACTTGCAAAATATTATAAGGGATATCTTCTTATATATAGGATAGAGCTAGGAGAGAGAGTTTGGCACTGCTGGGTCTCATTTCTAACTTCATCATTTACTAGCTGTGTAAGCCATTTGAACTCTTCAGTTCAAAGAAACTTTCTTAGGATTTTTTTCCCTGTAAAATAGAGATAATAATTGTACCTATTCCATGGGGATGTCTTGAAGATAAATTTAAATAATGCATATAAAGCTCAGCATAGTGCCTGATCCATAGTAAGTATTCAATAGAGGTTACCTGTATTTCATTTCATCATACTTACTAAAAGGATTAGAAATTAGAAAGTTTCTAAAATGTTACAGTGCTCAGCAAATAGTAGGCACTCAGTAAATGGCATGGCAAATAAAAACACACACTCCACTGCATTCCAGCCTGGGCAGCACAACAAGACCCTCTCTCAAACAAACAAAAACAACAAAAACCCCACAAAAGAAAACATTGGAAACATTGGTAACAGTTTCTTACCTCCATTCTATTAACAGGAAAGGAAGTTCCCACAGGAAGTCAAATTAAAGGGGAAAAGAAAGAAAGTTAGTACATTTTCATCTTATGCTTTGGAAGAGATGATTTTGATACTACGGATTTCTTAAGTTTATGAAAATTTCTCTGCTTCTGCTAGGAGGCCAGATACTGCATTAATGGGCAGATTTGGAGGAAATTAAGAAAATATTGAGTATCTTTAGGAAGCATGTTCTTTTCACACTGAAGTTGATCATGGGTAACATCCTCCAAGGCAATATTTAAGCTGAGAATTTCCTTCCATTAGCTACCCAGGGACTTTGCATTAAGAAAAAAAGATGTGGAGGTTAACAGAGAAGATGCATAAAGTAGACTTAAAGGAAAAAAAAGACAAAGAAAAAAGAAAGATGAGAAGAGAGAGGGTGGAAGAGAAAGTAGAGAGCAGGCAATGGTTGTTCTCATAGACCTGGCTGCCTCAGGTGTGTGTGAGCTGGGTAGCTGCACAGCATCTGTACTCAGTAGGGCCTCAGGCTTAATTTAATGTTCTATTGTCACTACCTTGAAATCCTTACTGTTTTTTTGAACACCTAGCCCTGTAAATTGTGTAGCTACTCATGCTCATAGATGTAAAAACTCAGCGCTCTCAGGAGACTATGCCTCTCTTCTGGTGGTGTATGATTCCCAGGACAAAGGGCCCCAACTCAGATTCTCCCAAGGCATGAGAATCCTGGCAAGGGTGTAAGATACCAGCATTTCTGAGTTATTCCATTTTCTTTCTTGTAAATTAAAAACTTCACTCACTTCACCAAGTGATTTATGGTGACTTTGTCCTGTCCTCTCAACCCTCATTATGAAAGTACACATATGCTTTGTCTAAAACCAATTTGCCATATTAGAATTTCTCCTAATGTTGAGGTCTAACTTATTTTTGAAGGTTTTGGATCCATTTGGGTGTTATTTGGGGATGGGGGGATTTTTAAGGGCTCTAACATGAATTTCTCTGAGAGGTCAATCTTCTTAAAATACAATGAGTTAGTATTTCTAATCATTCCCTTTTAGATTTGTGAGGGTTGGTGACCACAAGGTTTTTATAATCTTGAGTGTATGACTTTTCTTAATCTTTATGGGATTTTAATTCAATGAACCTAAAGAATATTTTAACTTGTATTTTAGGTTAAGGGGTACATGTTCAGGTTTGTTATGTAGGTAAACTCGTGACTCGGGGGTTTGGTGTACAGATTATTTTGTCACCCAGGTACTAAGCATAGTACCCAACAGTTGTTTTATTATTGCTTTTTCAAATCCTCTCCTTCCTCCAACCCTCTACCTTCAGGTAGGTCCCAGTGTCTGTTGTTCCCCTCTTTCTGTCCATGTGTTCTCATTGTTTAGCTCCCACTGTAAGTAAGAACATGAAGTATTTGGTTTTCTGTTCCTGTACTAGGTTGCTAAGGATAATGGCCTCTAGTTCCATATATGTTCCTGCAAAGGACATGATCTTATTTTTTATGACCACATAGTATTCCATGGTGTATATGTACCACATTTTCTTTAACCAATCTGTCATTGATAGGCATTTGCGTTGATTCCGCATCTTTGCTATTATGAATAGTGCAGCAATGAACATTTGCACGCATGTGTCTTTATGGTAGACTGATGTATAGTCCTTTGGAAATATACCCAGTAGTGTGATTGCTGGGTCAAATGGTAGTTCTGTTTTTAGTTATCTGAAGCTTTCCACAGAGGTTGAACTAGTTTACACCACTCCAGCAGTGTATAAGAGTTCTCTTTTCTCAGCAACCTTGCCAGTATCTGTTTTTTTTTTTTTTTTTTTTTTTTTTTTTTTAATTTTTATTTCCTTTGAGACAGAGTCTCACTGTGTTACCCAGGAGGGAGTGCAGTGGCACGATCTCGGCTCACTGCAGCCTCCGCTTCCTAGGTTCAAGTGATTTTCCTGCCTCAGCCTCCTGAGTAGCTGGGATTACATGCCCATGCCACCACACCTGGCTAATTTTTTGTATTTTTAGTAGAAATGAGGTTTTGCCATGTTGGCCATGCTGGTCTCAAACAGCATTTGTTATTTTTTTACTTTTTAATAGCCATTCTGACTGGAGTGACAGGGTATCTCACTGTGGTTTTGATTTGCATTTCTGTAATGATTAGTGATATTGAGCATTTTTTCATATGCTTTTTGGCTGCATGTATGTCTTCTTTTCAAAAGTGTCTGTTCATGTCCTTTTCCCACTTTTAAATGAGGTGGCTTTTTGCTTGTATGTGTAAGTACCTTGTAGATTCTGAATAGTAGACCTTTGTCAGATGTATAGTTTGTAAATATTTTCTCCCATTCTGTAAGTTTCCTGTTTACTCTGTTGATAGTTTCTTTTCCTATGCAGAAGCTCTTAAGTTGAATTAAGTTTCATTTGTCAACTTTTGCTTTTGCTGCAGTTACTTTTTGCATTTTCATCATGAAATCTTTGCCAGTTCCTATGTCCAAAATAGTATTTCCTAAGTTATCTTTCAGGTTTTTTACAGTTTTAGGTTTTATATTTAGGTCTATAATCCGTCTTGAGTTGATTTTTGTATATGGTGTATGGAAGGGATCCAGTTTCAATCTTCTGCATATGGCTAGCCAGCTATCACAGCACCATTTATTAAATAGGGATTTCTTTCCCCATTGCTTGTTTTTGCCAGCTTTGTCTAAGATTAGATGGTTGTGTGTGTTTTTATTTCTGAGCTCTCTGTTCTCTTCCAGTGATCTGTGTGTCTGTTTCTGTACCAGTACCATGCTGTTTTGGTTACCGTTGCTTTGTAGTAGGGTTTGAAGTCAGGTAGTGTGATTCCTCCAGCTTTGTTCTTTTTGCTTAGGATTGCCTTGATTGTTTGGGCCCTTTGTTGTTTCCATATAAATTTTAGAATAGTTTTTTTCTAGTTCTGTGAAGAATGTCATTGGTTGTTTGACAGCAATAGCATTGAATCTTTAAATTGCTTTGAGTACATTGAACAGTGTTTTGTAATTCTCGTTGCAGAGATCTTTCACCTCCCTGGTTAGCTATATTCCTAGGTATTTATTCTTTTTGTGGCAATTGTAAATGGGATGGTGTTTCTGATTTGGCTTGGCTATTGTTGTTGTGTAGGAATTTACTGATTTTTGTACATTAATTTTGTACCCTGAAACTTTAACAGCTCAAGGAGCTTTTGGGGAGAGACTATGGGGTTTTCTAGATACAGAATCATGGCATCTGCAAACAGGGATAGTTTGACTTCCTCTCTTTCTATTTGCATGCCTTTTATTTCTTTGTCTTGTCTGATTGCTCTGGCCAGGACTTCCAATACTATGTTGAATAGGAGTGGTGAGAGTAGCCATCCTTGTATTATTCTGGTTTTCAAGGGTAATACTTCAGCTTTTGCCCATTCAGTATGATGTTGGCTGTGTGAAACCAATTTCTGTACTTCAGTGGAGATGTATCAGGTTTTGGCAGAATGGAAAAAGTAGTCACAGATAGTATTAATTTGTTAACATTCCAGTGGCATTTTGAAAACCGTTTTTCAAAATTTTATGATTTTTACAATAAATTCATTTGGAAATGATGCATAATTTTGCATTTTAAAACTTTATCAGTTACGGCCAAACATGCTGGCTCATGCCTGTAATTCTAGCATTTTGGGAGGCCCAAGCAGGAAGATCATTTGAGCCCAGGAGTTCAAGACCAGTCTTAGTAACATGATAAAACCTCATCTTTGCAAAAATACAAAAATTAGCCAGGCATGGTGGCACACACCTGTAGTCCCAGCTACTTGGGAGGCTATGGCAGGAGGATCACTTGAGCCCAGGCAGAGGTTGCAGTGAGCTGAGGTCACACACCACTGCACTCCAACTTGGGAGACAGAGAAAGAGAGAGAGAGAGAGAGAGAGACAGACTATCTCAAAACAAAACAAAACCGTTATAAATTAGATATCTTTAAAAATAATGTGGACTGGTGATCAAAAGAGGGATCTATTTTTCTTTATTCTTTTAAAATACAAATACCTCACTAAACAGAAATGAGCTCTGAGAGTGTGCTAATTTGGTTAATGCATACATATGTATGTATGCATAATAATTAAAATATATATGTATCTCTCTTTTAACTTAATTTAAAAAAAAATATATATATATATATATCTCCGCCTCCCAGGCCCATATGTGTATATAAAATACGTATAGAGTTCATAGACTCTTATAATAAATGAAAAGTAGCAAAGAGGCAATAATGATCAAAAGGTTCATTTTTTAATGGAATAAATTTTATTCCACTAAATATTTTTAGCAGAAATTCAAAATTGTAAAGAAATAGTCTTTTTTTGACAAAATGGCTAAAAAAATCATGCAAGTGTTCAGAATGAAGTGGAACAGAAAAAGACACAACAATATATAACAATCTCATGATTTCCTATATGTGATAAAGTATTAGCAATATAAAAATAAGTCATAAATACTCAGCCATATACTCACCCATATTATTTGGTAAATTTTTTTTTTTTTTTTTTTTTTGAGAGGGAGTCTTACTCTGTTGCCCAGGCTGGAATGCAGTGGTACAATCTTGGCTCACTGCAACCTCAGCTTCCCGGGTTCAAGCGATTATCCTGCCTCAGCCTCCACAATAGCTGGGACTACAGGCACCTGCTACCATGCCCAGCTAATTTTTGTATTTTTGGTAGAGACGGAGTTTCACCATGTTGGCCAAGCTAGTCTTGAACTCCCGACCTCAAGTGATTGCCTGACTCAGCCTCCCAAAGTGCTGGGATTACATGCATAAGCCACTGCGCCCAGCCAATGTTTCATTTTTAATTCTGAATTTTAAACATTAGCTGCAATAGTCATGAGGCTAACTGAAATTGAGTTAAATGAGTTAAGGCAAACTGGTTTTGGAAGTTGATTCTGGGTGAATTAGTCTATTATAAACGTAGTACTAAGTTCATTCCATCAAAACAGCAGTATTTTTATTCCAGCTGGTCACAGCATGGGCCTCCTTGTATTTATTTGATTATTTTTTCCACCAGCAGTTGGCACACTCTCAAAAAGTAAGACAAATGATTGTAGGAAATATGTAAACACACACACACACACACACACAACTTGACATTTTTCCTTGGAATTTCCAAAAGGGCACAATCACCCCAACCATTGTTGCAATTTGTAGGCCCTGTAACTAGAAAAACAGCTTTGGTTCTCAGCCTTCAAATAAAGATGGAGAGCATTTCAGCAAATATAAGGGGAAAGGGGATGAATTATTTCCCTAGATCTTCTCATTCTTGAATGATACAATGTATATAATAACAACACACCTCGTGCAGTGATTTTTCAACTGCCTAAGGAAAAGGTTTGATTTGTCTTTGTTTTTTTAAAAAATAATATTACTGTCTAAAAAGAATTGCAGCAATCTGAGGGCAGAGAGAGAGGGTCCAGGAGTAGAGCTCCCCACCATTGGGACTGTAGGGAGATGGGACCTCCTTTGTGTTCAGTGGATGCTATGAAGGTAGCTAAGTTACCAAGAGGACACCAGACAAAGAACCCTAGTCGTAAGCAATTGCAGGTTACCTCAACAGGGATTGAGATAAAGGACTAGGGATTATTAGAGGTTGAACCAGTAAAGAATCTCCCACATCAGTGCACTGTGCAATGCAGAGTCCTCTGAAGGATCCTCCAAAGAACCCATATGTCCTAGGAGAGAGTTAGTATTCAGGTGCCTGCAATAGAGAGACATTAATAACCCAGCAAGGCATTAAAAGCCTGGATGCTGCACCTGTTGGGTTTCAATGACCAGTTCTGCCATTTACTAGCTATGTCAGCCTAGGAACCTCTCTGATCCTTAGATTGCTCATCTGTGAAATGGGGATAATAAAAGTAACCATCTCATTGAGTTGTGGTAATTAAATAAATTTTTATATATATATACGTATATATAGCACCAGGTACTGAGAATGTACCTTGTAATTGTTAGCATTATTATTATTAGTCAGAGGAACAATAACAACAGAGAAAGAACTAAAACGTATTCTATTTAGGAAGAGACACTTGCCCCGTTGTAAATCCTCTTCTCCTTAAACATGCCAGAGACAAAGAGGAACAGGAGGAAAGGGAGGAAGAGAAGGCTACACAACAGCAGCAGGCCCATTTTGTCTACTCTCCATGTTCCTGAATGAAAGACTGGCTGGCTGTGGAGAGAGTGAAGCCGATGAGGTTTAAATTATATAAAAGAGGAGTTTTAAACTAGATCAGGTAGGGTTTTTAATCGCTAAACTTTACCTGAAAATTATGGAATCTGCCTCTAAGTCTGTAAAGGATTTGCGCTAGAGAGGGACAAGGAGATTCTAAAAAGCATGATTCCTCAGTTCCCAGTGGTTGGAGAAAACACCATTTTTGTCTGTGTACCTGTCAAGTTTAAATTGTTCAATACACTAGTTACACATAGAACCTCAGATCTTTGTTACCTCTCTGGTTCCTATTTATGAGTCATTCAAAGTTGTTCTGCAATCTGCAATGGACTTTAAAAACAAGCTTTTGATCCAGACTAGGGTTTTAGCCAATAATGAGCTCTAACATTTTATCCATCCCCTAAATGGGTCACTTTGCTTAGGGACAGAAGGCCACGTCCTTCTAGCAGTGAGAAAAGCTGGATTTCTTTGTGAAATTTTTTTATGCATAAGAATTAACAGACTCTGGGGTGACTATGAAGGAAACATCAAGATGAATCTAAGATTTGCAGTACTCCAACTGCCAGATGAGTTGCTGGACAGTAGCTAAATCATCATAAATTTTATACCTATTTCCATTCTGAAAAAAATCTAGTCGGTTCTCTTTCTTCTGCTGAGATGGGTAGGCTGGGGCTGTAGGATTGATATTTTGATTGTCTAAGAGATGATGCAAATGATGTTTACCAATTATAAACTGGAGAGAATTTAAATTTTAGTGTACTGGGCAAGAGGCCTGCAAGAGTCTCTTAATTAAAATAACCAAAGGCTATGAAAGAGAATGAAGAGAACTCTATGTCACTGCTGAACACAGGAAAGAAGTGCCTTCATGCCCTGAATCTCACAGCAATTCTGCCATTGTGCAAATAGAATAGTGGGAAGAAAGACATTGGAACGCTGGAAAATTCTTCCAGAGAAAATGGCATATAGTTTGGAAGCATAAAGGCAGATTCTAATAGCAGCTGAGCAGGAAGATCTATTGAAAAACAAGGGGACCGAGGGAGGTTATGTCAATGAAAAAGCCCTCCTTTTGTAGTGGAAGGAGGCTCCAAGAGCATGGAGATGAGCCAGTGCCAAAGAGAATCCAGCCACAGTGCTTGGAAGGAGAGAATGAGCTTCTATAGGATATGTCTCTAGTTGCATTTTCTTTTCTTTTTCTCAGGGTATGTGGCTAGGAGATGAGGAAGGGGTCCATGAACCTTGCAACTATAAAGTGCTCTAAGCTCAGAATTCAGTTTTTAAAAATTCTCAAAATATCCAGCAGTCACCAAAATTTGTAACATCTTTAAAATTATCTAGAAAAGTCAGTAAAAACATGGGCCCTCTTCTGAAACACAGTACTGCTCTAATATAAGAAAGCTGCCTGATTGTAAAAGAATACTTACCTTTTATGCCTAACTGCAGAACATCTGGTAGCAATTTAGCGTGGCTACTGGCTGTTACTCATTTATCCCTTCCCCCTTTATTAAAAACAAAAACAAAACAACTTTAATTAATTTAAAACCAGACAAAGCCAGCACGGAATGCCAGGGATGGTGTCTGTTTGGTTGATAAAAGCGCTCTCTACCTATGATGATTGAGGCATTGCGTGGTAAAGCAAATCATGTGCTACTGTTTTGTTATGAAGCCTCAAGGGTTTTCTCCAACATTGGGAGGAAACAGGAGTGTGGTTATCAGACATGCGAAAGAACGTGAAACATGTCAGTACATTCAATCAGCTATACTGAGTATGAAATAGAGTTCAAAGTTCCATTTTTTTTTTTTTTCTGTAGTGGTATGAAACATCACCTCCTTTAAAATAAGAAAAATAAAATCATGTGGTCCATCTGGGGAGCTGGGAGACTCCAGTACTACCACATCAGATTTTTCCCTACTGCTCAGTTTAGATGATACTACCTATATTCATCTTACTTTTAAATTTAGTGACCAGAAGGCTCAGACCCTGAGGTCAATTTAAAGAAGAGGCGATATAGAAAGTGGGGGTTGTTGGTAGAATGGGGAGTGGCCTACATTAGAGGAGGGTGTGACCATAGGCTTGTCCCTGTACTCTGAGACTGGATAACCATGGACCTCACTCTCCGATGAAAGATCTCAATGTTGGGGCCATTGAGAATGGGAAATACAAATGTGTATTTTATTTCTCTCTCTCTCTCTTTCTTTCTTTCTTTTTTTTTTTTTTTTTTTTTGAGATGGAGTCTCATTCTATTGCCCAGGCTGAGTGCAGTGGTGTGATTTCAGCTAACTGTAGCCTCCGCCTCCCAGGTGCAAGCAATTCTCCTGCCTCAGCCTCCCAAGTAGCTGGCATTACAGGCATGCACCACCACACTCGGCTAATTGTTGTATATTTTAGTAAAGACAGTGTTTCACCATGTTGGCCAGGCTGTTCTCGAACTCCTGACCTCAGCTGATCTGCCCGCCTTGGCCTCCCAAATTGCTGGGGTTACAGGCATGAGCTACTGTGCCTGGCCTGTATTTTTCTCTTCTGAATCCGTGTCCATTTCAATGGTCTCCAGCTATCATAGGACTATGCTCACTACAGGGATCATGGGCTGTCTTGCTCATCTCTGCCAGAGGGACAAGTGTTCTGATGACAAAGAGAAGGCATCTTCCCAAATGCCCAGCATCCTGGCAAGTTTACTTCACAACTTGAGGCTTGTGGGGTTGTGACTGGAGGGGAAATGCAACTTCCTGGTTCATAGACAGAAGTTCCAAAAGGTTTTCTGACTTCTTTTGATGACTAACAGTAAACGTAAATGAGTCAGAAAGAAATATATCACATTTCTCAAACAATGCATAAGGATTTGGGCAGACACATGGAAGCGTTTTGGAAAAATGAAGGCTGATTTTTATTTTTTGTTGTCCTTCAAACACTAGAAATATCATTAGACATAATCCTAAGCATAAGCATAAGATCAGCTTTTTCCATTTCCAGTTCTCCTGCTGGGAAGAGCAAATAAACAGATGGAGTAGAAGTTTCAAAGGGAAACACGAGGAACGTGACAGATGGGGCTGTTGACTACTAGGGATACTAGTCACACTAGTGAACACTGCTAGAACACTAGGAGAGGATGGAGATGGCTAAATGAGACAGCAGAGTTTGGCATTAAGGAAGCATTGCCAGAATGGCAGAAGATGTACCGTGTCTGACTTGAAGCTGTGGACTTCTGGCCACCCTCATCGGAGGCCAAAAGAAAGAGGGGCCAAAAGCAGAAATGCAGAAAGCAGATGCCGTACTCAAGTTCTGGGAGATCTGGGGAGCATAAGGCCATGCTTCTTTCAAATGACCCTGAATGAAAGAGGCTCCAAGGATCCTTTTTTCATTGAAGTAGCCTCATTTTCCTAAAACATCAGTCCAGGGAGCACCCCAAGGTAGCGAAATATTTTCCGCAGTGATTCCAGAGGGACCTTCACGGGGCTTCTAGCAGGTCTAACTCACAACAGCAGGTCAAAGAGGAAGTAGAAGAGGTTTCATGGGAGTTTGGAAGTCTTATTCAATCACACTCATGACATACCCTTATTGGATCTGTCTGGCAAAATTTTGGGAAAAGTCAGGGAGTGTCAGCTCCCCTCATAATCAGTGAGATTCAACCAGACACACAAATCAGGGGTTGGACAAAAGGGTCTTATTCCAGGGAATAACACTTGACTTATTTAGTTATTAGTAGCAGCTTTTTAGTTAATAGACATGTTTCTCATTTATCATATCCACTCTAGACCTTTTTAGTCTTTTCCTTTTCCATTTTTCAGTTTTTGAGTAACAACTCTCATTTGTTTACTTGACTCTGAACATTGTGCAGCACTATGATTCTGTTTATGGTTAGATTTAATTGTTGCCTTTTTAGTTCAGAAGGACAAAGTCCCAGGTCCCAGTTATAGGTTAACCCTCTCCTTATGCTGCTTGCTCTACCTCTACCCAAGTTCCTTGAATAGCTACTGTAAATATACCCCTGTCCAGAGTGGCTTCAAGTCTCACTTCCAGGGTGCCCAACTTCTCCCCATTCTAAAGCTTACCTCCATCACACTGCCATTGTCAAGTTCATGAATAATAGTCAAGTCATAGCTGTTCTAGTCTACACAACCGTTATTCCTACAGAGATGACTGCTCTTCCTAGGCGCTTTCCTCTGCTGCTGTAGCAGATTGCAAGCTGCTCTCTGCTGCCACATCCCAATCCTTGCATTGCTCCCACCATCCCTTCCCCCATGCAAATTCCAATGTTATTTTTCCTGGGCGGCTATTGCTGATTGTCCGCATCCTCACTCTGGTCTTTCTCAATGCTAATATCTAAGATGACCTCTCCCTACACCCTAGGACATGGCCTTCCTATACTGCCTGTCTCAGGCCTTTAGGCTCTTTCTACTACTGGAAGATACCATTTCTTGAAGGTTACATATTTCCATGTTAGTGTTCTGTTTATGGAGTTGGATCAGGTTCTCATTTGGGCTAGGACAGGGATGAAGAGGTGATGTTGCTGTGGATAGTATGGTGGCAGTCATGCCCCATAGTCCTTTCAGCATCTTAAAGATTGTGTCCATGGGATCAATCTCCCCTTGTGTGGTGTAGATATACCCATTTTATTAGGTTCCCCTCCTTGGTGGTTATAGCATTGCGTTTACAACTACCTTTGTACTTATGATGAGTAGGCTCTAAAAATTACTGCACTAAAGGTTGGGGGAGATTCCTGACCACCAGCCCTTCCAGCTTGATATGCTGTGAAAAGGAGGAAGGTGGGGAGAGTAAAAATTTGGATAGTTTATAGATTTTATAGATTCCTTTTCTGAACCCTAATTCTAGACTACCGGTGTATTGATCAATTAAGGAAAAAGCCAAAAGCAGATGGAGTTTTTCTACCTTCTTATTTAGGATACTATAAGAAAAACACCCCATAGGGATCCCTTACTTTGACATAGATGGCTACATTAATGTGAAATGGAGGCATGACAATGTTGGGCAGATAGTAGAACTGAGTTAGCAAGCCCAAATCTCTCTTGAGTTCTGTATGCCTTGAAAGTGATCTAGAAGTTGCTTCAGACCCCGTGAGGAATACTGAAGGAGCTGAGTTGGAATTCAGCAGGCCAGTCAGAGGGCCACAGTAGGGACAGACAGGTAGACCTAGCTGCCAAGGTTGCAGAGCAGAGTGCAGACAAGGGCATGATGAAGGATTTGGCTGAGATGCAGAGGGTTGTGCTGCTCTAAAAGGTGTCTCAAAGAGGCTGGGCCAGCCAGGAAGGTCCCCTGGGTCCTAACCAAGCCAAGAGATAAAATCACAAGTTCCTCAGCTGCAGACTTCACCAGAGACCTGGTGGGTAGCAGTGGAATGGAGGGTGTCCAGAAGACACCACTGCCTAAATACAAATCCTCTTCTCTTTTGCCATCTAGGGAAAGAGAAGGAAGGAAGAATAGGGAGAAAGAACTCTGGCAGCGGGTGTCTTTGAGTGACTGAATAATAACCTCAAATGAGATTCTCCTAAGATTAGTAACAGTAATATTTTTCTTCTGCCCAGTGAAAGTACAGGTTAAATTAAATTAGATCAGTTTATTTTCTTGGATTGAGTATTCATATGTAAATGTGATTCTCTGTCCCTGTGTTTATATAAAACACACACACACACACACACACACACACACACATATGTTAAAATATATATTGCTAGATTTTTATAAATATATTTAACAGTAGGTCTTGATCAAATGTCAAATAAAACAAAGACAGAAAGACTAGAATAATTCCAGGTAATTCAAAGGCATCCACACTTTTGAGTATTATATTATCTCTTGGGCCTTCTCCTGTTCATATGCTTTGTATTTATATATTATTGTTTTTTTCTGGGCACCTTTCAAAATCTGATGCATGTGAACACAATCTTCTAGTCCACTGCCATTTTCAAGCACTTGCAAACCTTATTTCTGTCCTGATTTGTCCTGTGCCTCTCTCTTCTTCCCCTTGAATCAATGCTGCTGCTGCTGTTCAGATGACATCCGGAAGAGCCTCCTGACAGCTTGCCACACTTCCCAACCTCTTGACACTTCAACATCCATTAAGTTACTAGAGGATATAGCTGACCATTGCACTTATTTCCTCTAAATCATTAGATGACTGCTTATCAATGAAATAATATGCTGTACCGATGCAGGCTCTTTATAACCTGGCTAGAGCCTTTGTTTCCACTTTCCACCTCCCTGCTGTCTCTCTCATGGTCTAGCCTTGCCTACTGATTTGCTGTTTTTTCTTTTTTAATACATATACTTTAAAATTAACTCCAGGTGGATTAAAGATTTGCTGTTTGTTGAACAGGTTTGAAAGCTTTGACTTCAACCTAGTCGTCTATATCCACATCTGCTCCAAAGATACTTCTTTTCCAAGGATTCCCTGATATTCTCCCTCTCTTGTTCTGCTGTTGTATTTTGTTTATGCTTCTGAAATAGAATATAGTCTGTGCCACAATACATGTGACTAACTTCCTTCCTTCTAGATTCAGAGTTTCTGGAAGGCAGAACCCATTTTTAAATTAACTTTTCATCTCTTACTCTGCCCAACACAATGGCCATCATCTAGAGTATTTGATAAATGCATGTAAAAGTGCTTTATAACATCAAAGTGCTATGTAAATAGTAATTCTTATTACTATTTATATAATATTATATGATTATTACTATACTATTACTAATTATATGATATTATTATTTGTTAAATTGAGTTGAATTTACTTTCAGAAGACTTTTCACTTTCTGGGAGAAATGATTTCCCATCTGTGGGAGTAATCATAGAAGAACTGATATTATAGATACTATAGATATATAGATAGGTGGGAATGATATTTCCCGCCTTTGGGAATAATCATAGAATAACTGATATGATGTCTGAAGACATGGTAGGCAGAGATATCATGGAGGAGAAAGGAGAGGAAGCCTTAATTTTGGAGCCTTCTTTTTCCTTCATAGACACGTCCCAGAGGGCCAGCCTTGTCCAGTGCTCCTTATCATTTATCCATGGCTTTTATTCACCTCATATTACAAACCACAGACATTACTGGAAAGTTCCCCATCAGAGAAGATCAAAGAGGTGGCACTGTAATAAGAAACAGCAGGCTGTGGGGAGCTGGCCCTAGGCACAGGCTCTACCCGTGCTTGCCTTACATGTCAGGCCAAGCACTTCTCTCCTGACCCTTGAGCCATAGGCATGCTATGAATATAATATGCCTGGCATTTCCTGATACAGGGGTTATTTCCACCTCTAGGAATTCTATAAATGTTCTCAGAAGCCTTTGGGACATTTACATTTTAAAAATAAACCTTTAGAACTCAACACAAATATCCTAGAAATCCGTGTATCAGCCTTTCTCTTGAAAACACCTGTGGCTTGCCTGAAGCAGGAAAGGGAAAGACCACAAGGATCATGCTTGCAGGTAAAAAATGCCCACAAGAAATAGCCATGCAGAAATTGGCACAAGCATGTTGAATGTCTGCCAACTTTCTCCATGGGAGCCTTGGAAAGTTTGATCAACCCAGAGAGGGAATGGGGAGTGGGGAAAAGGAAAGGAAATTAAAGAAAGAAAAGGAAAAGAGGGAGGGAGGAAAGGAAAGAGGGAGGAAGGAAGGGAGGGAGGGATGGAGGGAGGAAGGGAGGGAGGGATGGAAGGAGGAAGGGAGAGAGGGAGAGAAGGAGCAAATGAGGAAAGGAGGGAAGGAGTGAGGAAGGAAGGGAGAGAGGGAGGGAGGAAGAGGAGGGAGGGAGGAAATAAGGAAAGGAGGGAGGAAAGAGAAATGGAGAAAAGAAAAAAGATAAGATAAAAGAAAAGAAGGAAGAAGCAAGCTCCTGGAAGCTGTTACTTATCACTTGGGCAGGTATTTGAGGATTTAGTTTTTCAGGCAGCAAATCTGCTGAAATCCATATCTAGGTCATCTCTGGAGTATCCCCATGGAGGAGGAAATAGATCAAATGCAACTGAAACAAGAGATAAAAGGGAGATTTTCTCCAATGCTGGATATTGTAGAATAGTATCAACTCTCCCCTCTCCTGAAACAATGCAGACGTGAAGGGGCATCCTACCTGCTATGCTGATGGTGGCGGCAGCCTTGGAAGTACTGAACTTCTCTCCATGCTTATTGGTAGCTATACATGTGTAGAGTCCTGGTTTGGTGATAAACAGTTGCAGTCTTGAGTCAATCACTCGGTCTTTCACACTCTCTTGAATGGACCCAGAAGAAACCTGATGTAGTAAAGGAAAATAAAAAATAGAACTCAGTCAAGGATTTCTTACTATACCGTGTCAATAGATTTGAAGGGAAAAGCATTAAGATTATAGTCAAGTACATGTGGTGCACTGCAAAAATAGCCAAAAACAATTGCCCTCCCTATGCCCATGCCCTTGCAATGTGACTTTGTAGCTCTTCCCTCAAGAAGTAGCATTTTTCTCCATAACTTGAGTTTAGATTAGCCTTGTGATGCGTTTTGGAATGAATGAGCAGAAACTAAAGTTCTTGCACATTGTGGCTTGCTCTCTTGTTCATGGAATCTGGAGCCACCTATAAATAACCAAGAGCCAGCATGCTAGAAGATGAAACACACATGGCCTGTTTATCCCCACTGCCCCAGGTGGGAACCAACTGCAACTATCTGAAGTACGCGTAAGGCTATTCTGAACCAACTAGCACCCTTTCACCTGCCAATCACAGGAACTTGACCAGCCAAGATCAGGCAGTCCAGCTCAGCAGCAAAACCAAATCAGCAAAACCACCCAGTTGAACCACAGACTTGTGAGCACTAATAGTTATTGGTTTAAGTTACTAAGTTTTGGGCTGGTGTGTGATACAGCCATAGATAACCAATGCAAGTTATGAATAATATACAGCGTGGATCCTCCAACATTGCCCTCAGTGTCCTGCAGATGACAGTTAAGTATGAGAGGTTGCGGACTTATGGACTTATTTTCATAAATCCTGTTCAGTTCTCCATAAATGCATGTCAGATAAGTGAATGGTTATCAAGAAAAATGTTTGTGAAACCAAGTCTGTCTCTGAGGCATGACATACATAATACATACATAATACCTCAAGGTCACTGAAAACATCCTTAGTAGGAAAGAGAAGCAGTTTTTAAATTACCTGACTTCTCTTCTCCTGGACTTCATCCAGGAATTGAAACAGTTTAGCGAAGAGACCAACATGTTAGGAAGTTCATGCAGGAGGTACTACTTAAACCAGAAAATCAAATGTCCTCAAAGAGCCAAGGTATCATTGCAATATTGGCACCCAATTAACAGCTGACTTTATATAAATGCATATATATTAGTCAACATTACTCCAACTCTATAGGAGAGATAGCTGCCCAGCACATTTTAAAGGTTGCGTAGTTAGAATTTGCATCCTAGTGTGTCTAACACCAAAGCCTATGCTTTTAGTTATTATGTTACAGTGCCTTCCCTAGTCCTAGAAGAGAGAACAAATGAAAGTCCTTAGAAAACAAGAAGAGTAACAATTACCTTAACAAATCAACCAACCATGAACAAAATACATGTCTGACAAATGTCATTGGTAAGGTGGTGGCATTTTATAAAACGGTGTTTTTTTTTTTTTCCACTGTTTTCTTGAGCACAATACCACATCTTCAATAACTAATATTTAATTAACACTACTTATATGAGGGAAAGATGATGCCAATTTCAGGGAAATTGGAGTGAAATGACAATTAAGGAATCAGCTGTGGTATGCCTTGACTTAAAGGAGTGGAGGTGGGTCCCATAGTGACCTGAACTTGCCTTCTTGGCTGAAGGAGATTCCTCTGTTCAGTATCAGGGAATGAGGCTGAGAATGAGACATTTTGGAGCCAATTATTTTATTGTATTGCATGAGAGGATTTCACAGTTTGAGTAGCCAGGAAGAAGAAAGCCCTGAGGTAAGTCAGATTTTCTTCCTATCTGCCAGGTGGCTGGCTATCCCTGGCACCAAGCACTGTGTAGCAATCAGGCCATGAACGTTGTCCAACTAACTTGTCTTTTTATTCTTTATCTTCACTAATAGTCTCAGTTCTTATGATAAAAACTGGCTTATGTGATTATCAATTTACCTTAACTGGGGAATCTTTCCAGGTCAGATCAAGTATTGTGGCATTTTCCCCAGATAAGCAGCCTAGGCTCTATAAGAAATTAACGAAGTAGAGAGAAAAATATTTTTAAGAGACAAGCACTCAGCTGGGAATTCAAACTGAATTCATCATTATCATATTTATCAGAAGTGCAACGTTTTGTTATATGAGTATCCAAGTTAGATCAAAGGGACTGAAAATATTTGGACTCTCCTGAATTTTAATACAAAGCAACAATGAGAAAAAAGCTGAAGACCCCAAGCCTCTACGCTCAATCGACAGACTTTGTTATTTTGTATTTTATATTTTGTTTATAAATATCCTTTTCCAGTTTATGTAAGTGAAAGCAGAACAGTTTGAAAATTCTTTTCAAAGATGATTCCCTCCTACAAAAAGAAGGAATGTGCAATGCCTTAGAGACAACTTTGAAGGAAGGAATCTCCCCAAATGTTGCCCTAAATTCCACTGTTTTCATGTTCACACCTAAGAAAGTCATTCTTAAACACCTCCTCAAGATCACTGAAAACATCCTTAAGCAGGAAAGAAAAGCAGTTTTTAAACTGCCTGACCTCTCTTCTTCTGGATTTCATCCAGGTTTTGAAATAGTTCAGCAAAGAGACCAACATGTTAGGAGGTTTATGCTTGAGTACGAAGTGGCTCCTGAATACTTTCCCCCTGCTTTCAGAGGCCTTGCTTGATTCAGTTTGTGACTCATGCACAGCAGGCCCTGTTAGTCATAGTTTGAATTTGTTTTTCTTTCTTCACGGATCGTTCTGATCAACAGTTTAGTATTTTTGATGATCTGAAAATAAAAACAATTCCCTCTGCCCTCCATTTTGATCTTTTATCGTTCCTCAGGTTTAAAAGATCAAAGGGGTGAGTCTGGATTAGTACTGTGAGCTTTTACCAAGGTATGCCTAAAGAAAACAGAGTACTTAATTGAGGTGACTATATTTGGTAGTTACAGGAAATACATGATGTTCTCTAAGTCACTCAGGCATATCAACCTGAGGGAGCTGGAGAAACAGCTCTGTGTTCCGGATGTGATATTCTGTCTTTCTGAGTTAGCAGTAACTATGTGAGGAGATGAATCTGTTAATTTGCTTGACTGTAGTAATCGTTTCATTGTATATGTTATCTAAACATCATGGTTTACACCTTAAGCATATATAATAAAAATCAAAATAAAACATCTTTTTTTCTAAAAAGAGGTGATATGATAGGAAGCGCTATTAAATAGGCATAATAATGTATACCTGACATGTGTGTAAAAACTCTTTGAAGTTAATAGAGCAGTTATAGACCTGTAGAGTACTTCTTAACGTATCATTAATACATTAATAATGCCACCTTGAGAGAATCTACCCCCAGCTATGGATAATCTGGTAATTTTACGATTTGACCTTAGCAAAGGAAGACCTATGAAAGGTATTCTGGCCTCAATGGCCCTGTCTTGCAAATAGTTCCAGCTGGCTGGGAATACTTGAGGAATTGTTAGAACATGGCCTAGTAGGGTTCATATTTATGCAGTTGTAATAATGTCTGTTTATGAATCATAGAAAAAGGGATAATAAACCAAGAGACATTTCCATCGATTTTCTGATTAATGTAGCCATAAATATTAGGCTCTTTCAAACAATCTGCTGAATTATTCCATATAAGACTTGTTACATGTAATTATTTTGGTTTACTCAGCTCATAAGATAAAAGGACTTCATGGGTCATGTATTTTTAACCAAAACTAGCCTCTTAAAAATATGTCTAAATGTAGATACGCCTCCCTTTAAGAAAATTTAAAAACACAATCTCAACCTAGGTGATTTGGCTGTTTATTTTATAAAATTCTAATAAGTTAAAATTATTCAACTTCTAAAATATTTTAGAAATTATGTTTATTGGACAAAGCAAGAGGGACATTAAATTTTTCTATATTTTTTAGCTGCATGCCAAAATAACAGAGATATTATTGGTATAACTTTAAATAAATATACTTATAAAAATACAAAGAATTTTCTTTTTATAAAGTAAGCTCTGCTCTATCCATGCCAAACTAACTATTTCCAAGAGTGTAAAACAAAAGGAATATTACCATTCACTCTGAAGTTCATCTGTGAATTCAGATTTCCACAAAAAATGCATGGCATTTCCATAGGAGGAAAGCAAGATATTTCCTAATCCCTGTGGGGCGTGTTGCTGGACTTTCTCTTGCTCTTTGGCTCTAACTATTCAGGGTTTTGGTTTACTGGCAGGTTCACAGAAGGGGAGAAAGGGAACAGTCACCTCTTTCAGAGTACCCATTGTACTGAGTAGCATGCTATGGCATTAGTTTACTAACTTGTAGTGAGGGAAGAGCCACAGTTCAAATTGTGTTTTATTCTGTGCCAAATATTGCCCAGCTCTGCATTTGTCTTTGTTCGGTCCACCAAAAATGATATCAGGACTATAGGATTCTCTGTGTTCTCCTCCGTGGGCTTTCCGGTTTGCTACTTTTACAACATTAAATGCCTGACATTGCCTCCGTGTCCTGTGATTTGCGTCAGTGTAGACAGTCATCTTGATTTCCTTTCAGACTTGGGTAGAATTACCAAGAACTAAACTTGGCTCTAAGAGCAACGTGCACTCTCTGACCATAAGGACTGCGGATGTTCTTTGCTTTCTTCCTGGATGGAAGTCACTTTGTTTTGTTCTTGTTTTAGAATCTGAGGTGATAAATCTATCTTGCCTTTCATTTTCTGTGAAATGACCCCAACTTATAAGTTGGGGTCTCAAGAACACCGAAACGATCTTAAACTATCCTACTCTTATTATTCCTGAACTTCAACAGAGAATAATCATTTATCTTCCACTTCTAACCTCATATGAGTCTTTTGAAAATACTAAAAATTTAAAAAGTATATACCTTTCCATTTTCTTTATTACTATTTTTACATAGACAAATTAGTGAAGTTATATTGTCAGTCTCCTACTTTTCTTAGGATGTCTTTATACTCTTTTGAGAGGCTTAAGACAACTGTAACAATTTCCATACAAGAGCCACAAAACACACTGACAAATAATATTCAAATTTTAAATAACACTTGAAATGTACTTTGAGAGGTAAAGAAGAACAGGGATTCTCAAGTTACTTGATTGTAACTGGACGAAATCAGAGAACATTAGCCCTGTTGTCACATTAGAGATCATCTTTGACAGCTACCTGGCATCTGTGTTAGCGTAGATATGAGAAAATCAGTGTCTGAGTAGTAAATGGACCTCCAAATCACATTAGCTAAAGAGAGACATTTACAAGATAAGTCTTCCAACTCTCCATCTAATTCTCATTCTACCATGCCTCAAGTTACAAGCTGGAAAAGCACATTCATTTGTTTATGTACTATATTTGAAAGGATGTAGGATAGACAAAATGAAACAATTTTATTAACAAATTATGAGAAAATTGATTTTGTTCAAGTAACAGAAAAGAAACTTCAGTGAAAATGATAGTAAAAATGACAATTATAAATGAATTATATGTCTTGGAGGGTGTCATTACCATAAGACATTCTTTATTATTGGGGTAGCCATAGAATTTGGCATTTTCCCCATTTTACAACATCCAACTAAAATTTCACTCATTGACACATTTTGTTCTACATGTCCTTCCCTCCCTTCCCCCTCTTCCCTTTCATGTTTTATGTCCTGGTTCTCATCTTTCAGGGCTGCAACCAATCAATCTTCTTAGGGCACCCTGCTTTATAGGGACAAGGGTGGGGCCAGGTACAAGTATAGAGGAAAGCATTATTTTTTGAGATTCCTTTTTTTTTAAAAAAAAAATTAGACTTTTAATTTTTTAAGCTTATTGGTGTTATAACTCACAAATAGAAATTGTAAATATTTAAGATGAACAAGGTACTGTTTTGATACACATATATATTATGAAATGATCACTGCAATCAAGATAGTGAACTATAACCTCACATGGTTACCTTTGTGTGTATGTGGTGAGAACACTTAGGATCTACCCTCTTAGCAAATTTCAAGTGTGCAATAGAGTGTTGTTAACTGTAGTCACTATATTGTACATTATATCTCCAGTACTTATTCATCTTGTGTGACTGAAACTCTATACCCTTTGATGATCATCTCCTCATCCTCCCATCCCTAACACCCACCATTCTATTCTGTGCTTCTATGAGTTCAACTCTTAGATTCCACATACAAGTGAGATCATTTGCTATTTGCCTTTCTCTATCTGGCTTATTTCACTTAGCATAATGTTCTTGAGGTAATCCATGTCGAGACGCTTTGAATAAGGGTACAAGTCTGGGAAAATTCACTCTCAGTCTTCTGAACTCTCTTCCCTTCTATCTTTCTGAAACTGTAAGTTGTTTAACTTTATTTAAAAGCAGTATACAAATTAACTTATTACATGGAGATGCCTCAGGGTTACCATTCTTTCATGTCTAGAAATGCTTCTAAAGCCTACAGTATGCCAAGCCCTAATGACAGGATAACTTCCTGCTTTAAGGCTGTGTTTTATTGTTTGTTTTGCTCCAGAGTATTTACCTTAGTTTTAGCCACTGTTATTTAATTTAGAAGAAACTTTATAATGACCTACAAAAGAGACGAATAAAAACAATTTAGGAATAAGAACCGTGTTATGAAAAATACTCTGGGATTTTTGGTGCTCATCGTTGTAGGCACAGAGACAGCAGAAGTGCACTCACAAGGAAAGAAAGAAAGCCATGAGAGGATGCAGGGAGATAACCATGTGAAGCCACCTGCAAGCCAGGAAGAGAGGCCTTACCAGAAACCAACCCTGATAGTACCTTGACTTTGGACTTCCAGTCTTTAGAACCATAAGAAAAAAAATTCTGTTGTTTAAGACACAGAAATTTTCTGTGATATTCTGTTATGGCAGCCCTAACATCCTAATATAATCCTGGAGAAAAGAAAGTCATGAAGATATGAAATAATTCAAGTCCATGAAAGAAAGTACCTTGGATTGGGTAGAAATTATGCTTAATATTATTTGAATTATACCATAAGGTTTCACCTTGTTTAAAAAGAAGTCCCCCATATTCTTGTTACGATGCTTGCATTAAAACACAATTTGGAATGACGTCCTGATTTGGGACACTTCTTTGATCTCCAAATGGTACCATTAATATATTGTAATACGATAATATATGTTCATAGCAGCCAAGATACCAAAAAGTTAGATAGCTTATCCTGGAGGAAATGAAGAGTGAAAATAGCCAGCCGTTAAATGAGTTATCAAGGTGTGGGTTGTTCAGCCATATTAAAGGCCATTCTCAGTCCAGCCGAAGGACTGGGTTGGACACGTACCCCTCTCCTTAACACGTAAAAGTATCCTCCATAGGACCACCTATGGAGTTATGTATGTGTTTTACTGCTGTGCAGTAAAAAGTTGAAGGGCTATATCAATGGGCTTGAGGTGCTCAAACCCTACACATTCCAAAGAAAGGTCTGGCCTTTGACTTGCTCCTGGGAGATGACCTCTGACCCTTGGAATATCCGGTGTAATAAATCTTTGTATACTTGAGATTTTGGGCAGTGCCAGATAGCTTATGATAATAATGTGAAAGATAGCGAATACTTGGGATCCCAAGCCACATTGTATTAGTTTGACCTTTGGAGGGGCTGGAAACTAGCTAAGACTAGTTATGTAAGCACTCCACATCTATGTAACCGAGCTCCAGTAAAAACTCTGGACACCAAGGCTAGGTTGATGATACTCCTTGGTTGATGATACTTCATGCATGCTGTCACACATTGCTGCTGGGAGAATGAAGTGCTGTCCATGCAACTTCACTAAAAGAGGAAAACTGATTCCTCTTTACTGATTTTAATTTGTATCCTTTTCCTGCAGTAAACCATAATCATAAGTATAACAGCTTTTCTGAGATCTGTGAGTCCTTCTGATGAATCATCAAACATGAATGTGATCTTTGGGACTCCAACACATTTGCAATTTGGAGACACAGTAGACAAGTATGTAATTCCCACTTGTAAAGTCTAAAGGCTGTCTGGCAGCTCCAACTGAAGGAACAAAGAAGAGAGAGAGTCCAGTGGTCTGGACTTCCAGAGTTTGTCAGTAAAAAGGTTTTATAGAAAATCTGATTGGGAGTCATTTTCAATCCTCCCAAGATGACTTTTTGGGGGACTGACTGGACCCCAACACAGAGAGACTTTCCATCAACTAACAAATTGGGGGCTTGCTAATGTGGTCAAAGGTGGTTAGCCTGAGGAAAATGCATCACTGGTGTCATCTTAAATGTTCCCTGATTTCTGAAGAATCATGAATGTGTCTATGAGGGTGAGAGTCAGTTTTAAATATATGGCAGGCACAGAGGGTATAAAGCCAACTTACAAGTGTGTCAGTTGGATTAGAGCTCTCCTGCACCAGTTATTGCTCCTCCCTACTTCCTACTCAATCCTTCTGGGGTCATAAATAGCAGCTAGGAAATGTGGGAAGAATGAGTGAGCATGAGCTAAGAAGCCAACTGTAATTTTTTAATATGAAAGTTAAACTGCAATATCCCTGAGAAGGGAGGAACTGTGAATGCCATTGGATGCTTTGGTTATTACTTGGGACTAGACACTTAAATGACTAAGTTGGGATGTTAATGATTTAAAATCAATAGTAACTAGAAAAATCACAGAGTCTGCTTAAGGTAGGCTTAAATAGTGGCAAAAGAATTTGCTCTGCTGAATAAAATGACAAAGAAAGTAAGATTGTATTACATGCAAATCCTGTTCATTCAACACATGAGTTACAGTAATAATAATCTTAGCTCACATGTTTAACTCTTGTTTATGGACCCGAAATCCTAAAAGATAAATCAAACATAAAATTAAGAAAAATAAATGTATAGAAAAAATGGTATCATCAAAGGATCAGACATTTTCGGCAATTTCTGGAAGATAAAGAGAGGTGATTGGATAGATAGAAAAATTAACATCAACTAAGTAGCTGAAACCTACAGTGCATAGCAGGTAAACAAAGATAACTAGGAATACAAGGAAACAACACAAAATAAACATGAATCAGTGGGAAAACAGACACAAGAAGTGAAACCTAGCACAAAAGAAGAGGTTTACTGAGAGAAGAATCGTTACATTTTGCCTATACATTCATGGAAAATTTCAAAGTTCAGATAGCAGGGGTGGTAGGTAGGAGCCAACTTTAAGGAAGTCAGCAAAGTAATAGAAGAACTCTTGGAACTTTTTTCTTTAGAAATTACCCAGTCTTAGGTATTTCTTTGTCATGGTGCAACAACCAACTAATATAGCTACCAAGCACTTGATATTATTCCTTCAAATTATAGGTATGTACCCATCAACCAACCTTCCTTCCCCACTGCCTTTCCCAGCCTCTGGTATCCATCATTTTACTCTCTATCTTCATGAAGTCAATTTGTTTTTAGCTCCCACATATGAGCGAGAACATGAAATACTTGTCTTTCTATGTCTGGCTTATTTCACTTAACATAAATGTCCTGCAGTTCCATCCATGTTGTTGCAAATAACAGGATTTTATTCTCCTTATGGATGAGTAATATTTCATTGTGTATATGTACCACATTTTCTTTATCCATTCATCCATTGATGGATACTTAGGTTGATTCTATATCTTGGTTATTGTGAATAATGCTACAATAAAAATGAGAGAGCAGATATCTCTTAGATATACTGATTTTCTTTCTTTTGGCTGTATATCCAGTAGTGAGACTGCTGGAGCATATGGCAATTCCATTTTTAGTTTTCTGAGTAACCTCTATACTGTTTTCCATAGTGACTGTAGTAATTCACAATCCCATGAATAGTGTAGGAGAGTTCTAATTTCTCTTAAAGTTGAACTTCTGTCTCCTTTTCCTGCTTAATTTTTCGCCATAGTATTTGATGCCATACACATACAACATATATTTTCCTGTCTTTCCCCATGAGAAGGTAAGCTCTTTGAGGGCAGAGAACTTAGCCTGTTTTGTTTACTCCTGTATCCACAAGGCCTGGAGTAGTGTTAGATGTTCAGAAGCTCAATACACATTTGTAGAATGAATAAATGAATGAATGTATGTAGGTAAAGTGCTTGAAATAGGGCCTTGCTGAAAATAACCACTTAATATAAATCAGTTATTGTTACCACTATTAAAAATGATGAAAAGAATGTTGAACTAACATGAATTCTAATTCTGAATTACTTTTCATCAAAGTAGCTTCTAGCAGGGAACTAATCTTTCACTGATGAGTTTTATGAAAATTATTTTACATATATGGGAAGGTAATATTACCACTTCCCACTTACACAAAGACACAGAGAAAGAATTTGGTTTTCTAGTATTCTTCACGATACAAGAAGCAAACTCTTGGAGTTCGATTTCTATGGCAATGGCTTCTAGGACAAAGATACTGGGAGGCTTTGAAAAGTGGTATAGGTGAGACCAATGACAGAAATCTGGATAACTACAAGTATATGGTCTATCCTGCAATTCACCACTGAAGGGTCTTCCCCAGACAAGTCCCCACACACATGACACTCACAGCATTTCCGTTTTCAATCCAGGTGATGGTGGGGACAGGAATGCCTGTTGCTGTACAGTGCAGGGTCACAAAGGAGCCAAAGGTGACATTGTGGGATTCAGGAGCCCGCAGGATCCTGGCAAAAACTGTTAGGAAGACAGAAGTTGTGAGTGATGCTTCTGTAGGAAGTGGTCAAGCTAGAGTGATCTTTTAAAAATGCAATTAGACCATGTTCCCCTGTGTGCAGTCCTTCAGTGTTTGCTCTCTTTTAAGGATAATGCCAAATGCCATGGCTGAGGCTCCAAGCCCTTTATGTTATTCTCCTACATTTCTCACCACTCAAGGACACAATGAGCTTATTCCTAACACAGAAACTTGCCCTTATTCTTCCTTTGCCTAGACCACTCATGCCCCAGATCCTCACATAGTAGGTTTCTTGGATCATTCAAGTCTCTGTTTAAGTGACATTTTCTCAGAAAGGTCTTCCTTAATTACCCAACATCAACTGTAATTCTTCCCCCATTCACTTTTCATCAGCCTACATTATTGTCTTTACAGACTTTACAACTATCTGAAATTACTTTATTTATTTTTTACTTGTCTATTATTCCCCTTTCTTGTTAGATTGTTTGAAGCCAAAAGCCTTGCCTGTTTTGTTGACTTCTGTATTGTTTCAGGCAGAGTTCCTGACCAGAGCAAGCACAGGCTAGTGTTTTATTGAATTAATCAAATAATTATGCTTTATACCCTCAACTGTATCACAGTGGGAGGGCAGAAAAATTGTGTCAAACTTTTCAGATGATATATTGGGCAAAAAAAGAGTATATTTTAGATAAAGTGTAGGCAGGAGAATGAATAATTTATATTCCTTTCTGACCCTGAATCCCCCCTGATTAAGTAAGAGGAAGTTATTTTGATGTAGGAAGAAATTTTACCTTTAAAGAGTGGGATTGAGGCTCACAATGCATTATAAATTGGGGGATACTTAGATTCACAGAATCATTAAACTTGGAAGGGACTTCAGAGATCAGCTAGATTCTTGCTCTTATTTTATAGATGTGGAAACCAAATCTTTGTTAATTTAAGTAAGTTGGTTTCCCAAGGTAACAAGAGTGATGAGTGAGAGAAACCTGGACTCGGGTCTTCTGACTTCAAATTCAGTGTTTGTTTAAACTATTATGGAATCTTTTGGATGGCCTGTTATACTGTAAATGTATTTTATGCTCCTAGCTTTTGATTTCTAGGACTTAAGCACAGAACATAATATTAGAGTATGAAGCCCCAATTAACACAGTGCTTTGAAGCTAAGTTCTAGTTAATTGAAACTTGTGAAGACTGGATTCTAAACTAAAGTATGAGGAGACTACATGTGCTAGATAAGGAGATGTGCGGGACAGTGATAGGACAGCTCCAGAGTGGCGTCACAAGTTGGTTTGATTGATGAATATCTCTTAAAAAGCACTGCATAATTTAAAGAGATTAAGGAGTATTTGATTTGTTTGACAATTGGAGACTTTTTGTGAATTTAAATTAATTTGACTTCCTATCTTTGGATATTGATATTTTAGATATACAAATGTGGGGCCCAAAAGCCAGGAGAAAAGAAATACAAGGAAGGTGCTGTCTTCAAGGCAAAAAGAGATTACAAAAAAATAACAAAGAATGCTATGAAATGTTTAAAATGGAGCTGAATCTGTCTCCCAAAACCAAAATTGAGCCTGATTTTAAGTCCTGGGGTCTAATGAACAACCTACAAAAATTAAAGAGTTGAGTAACATTTCAAAGAACACTATGGAGATGCAATTCAATCAAACCCAGACATTTAACAGGGAAAATTATTAGCATTAGGGCATACGAAAGGAAGAGTGATCTATTATAGATTGAGAGACTTAAGAGACGTATTACCTAAATGCAATGTGTGGCCCTGCTTGGGCTCTTATTCTCCCAACTTAGTCTAAATACACACGTTGTAGACTCTTGACAACTAACACTGACAGGCATCCTAGCAAGGGTGCATCCAGGTACTTGTCTAATATTTTCTAGTTGCAATAATGGAGACATAGCGTCCATGTGCATCATCTGGCTAAAATAACTCTTGTAGGGGTTGGGGCTATGCTTGTGTTTCCTAAATTTTTTGAATGTGGGACTACTGCATGACCATCTTATGGGTCCCATTGCCCCTGAGAATCTGAAACAAGCAAGATCTTTGAGAGATTTGGAAAATAGTGCTAGAAAACTGTTCTAGTAATGTTGACTATACCCTTGAACTTTTAGAATCAAAAAGGCTTTTTGAATGAAAGCCTTCTGGCTGAAGATGAGCAGAATAAAAAATCGGAGAATAATACAATTTTGATTATGTTTTGCTCCTTTAATTTATAAAGCCAAGAGTTTTAATCTGGTGTCTTTAAATTCTTCTTGGAAATATAGTAATCAGAAAGGTTTTATTTTGTGTTAATTTACAGCAGTTTTTTTTTCTTTTGGCTCTTATTATATTATTTGGAATATCATTTGGTCTTATTGCAAAACCTCTGATTATCCACACTGCACAATGCAACTAAGCATAATGTGAGATGGTAAATAAAACAGAGTGATTCAATGTGACTTTGAAATTAATTTAATTAATGTACTACTCTGCCCTCTATAGGAACTTTCTGGGGGCTCCAGTGGAGCACAGGCAGTTACAGGCGTACTACTGACATTTTATAGGTAGCTTCCTGAATGTGAGACTGCTGATAAACTTCTTTCTGAAGGGGGCAGATATACTTTGTCTGGTCATGGGTTTTGTTAAGTGCAGTGGGTTAAGAGGACAAAAAGGCCAGGGATTAAAAGGAAGCTGCTTTCTCCTACACTCTCACATTCTCTCCAGATGATAAAATAAAAACTCCACCCCTTTTTTTCAGTATCAAAAGTTAGTTTTCACCCTTCCTCCCAGTCTTCCTCCCTTCTCAAAGGAGATAGCAGATGTCTCTTGTGTTTCCGCTCAAATGTTTCCTTATCGTAGTACTTTCTCGTCCCCATTCCCCTTACCCTTGTTTACATTTTATCATAACATTTACCACTATCTGAATCATTTGGCAATTACTGATTTATTTGTTTCCTTATTTTTGTTTTTTGTCTGTCTCTCCCCTCTAGAATGTAAGCATCACAAGGGCAAGGTTTGCTTTGCTTATTAATATGGACTGACTGATACAATCTATATATCTCTCTACATATCTATCTCTATTTCTAGAACCCTGCATGATATATATATATATGGTTGGCTCCCAGTAAATATTTGCTAAGTGAATGAATAAATGAATGAATGAACATAATGACTTCTCTTTAAGATGATGGGAAGGGACTTGGATATGTTATGTGTATCTCAGCCCTATTCTAAGCTATCAGTCTCTTAGCTCTCTTGCATCTAAGAAGGATATAAGGTTGATGTGTGGTAAGTAATTTCACCATGTCAGTGCTTCTTCATCCTACAACTAAGAGTGAAAGGGGAAAGAGTGGGGTGGGGAGGAGGAGGATGAGGAAACAGAAGTTACGTTAGTCTAATTCTCACATGGAATAGAAATCTTTATTTTTCACTCCAGCCTTATCAGCAATAAAGTTGATATATTTTTACCCAACTCTATCTGAGCAATTGCATAATACTCAAATTTATCATTTTCAAATCTGAAAGGTAAAGGGGTGATGCAGGAAATTTTGACATGTTTTTTCAAGCATCGAAAACAAGCCAGTTGCAATTAAAAATAAATGCCAGATTAGCCTCCATGAATAATAATACACCTGCAATAACAAACTTGGACATGGCTCAGCAGTAAATCCCATTATTTCAGTGGTAGTCACAGCTGAAAATGCATTCTAGGTCATCAACTTAAAAAGTTATATGACATGTTTCTCATCAAATAAAATGGGTATGGAATATCCCTATTTTGTGTTTTATTTGCATGAAAGAATTATAAAAGTGTTTTTGTTACATGATTAAACTGCTTAATAGAAGGAGCATTAAATTATTTAATAAGCTAGAAGACATTTATAGCTGTTTTGATATAGATTTTTAAAACAAAAAATCATCAAGTCCCTCTTTCTGTACATAGTTTTATCCATCTTTCTCCAATTCACTGTGAGCCCTAAACCACTTTCTTTCCTGTGGGCAGGCAAGTTCATCTGCAACATGGAAAATAGGCACAGGTCATATATTTATCTCTGGGTTTTCTCTCATGGGATCTATCCATGAGTTTGGAGCTTTAATTTATCTTGGGCAGACTTGCAGGGCTCACTGCAAGTGGGGAATCCTGTATTCAAAATTGGGCTCAAGAAGCCAGCAATTCCAAAATCTTTTGTAACACAAACACATTATATTCTCTCCTTATTTCAAAGCACTTTCAGATACAGAATCAATTTTATTATTGGTTGTCATCTTACAGAGTAATACATAGTAAAAAGATAAAGGCATAATTCACTCTGAAATTGTACTGGAGTGCAATAAAAACCCCAAGGGACAGGGGATCCATGTTAAGTCCTGAAATAAATGAGCAGTTTGGCTGGAGATGAACCACCTCTTTTTTCTTGGTAAGGGAGCAGTGCCAGAGTAATACTTAAGTCTTTTATAAATTTCTATTTCTGAGCAGTTATTTCCAAAGACACAATGAGCTCCCAAGGATTTTCTTTTCCCTTGCTCTTTTGTTATTTTCTAGCTTCCCTTGATGAAGGTTTTTAGGTTACATGATTCAAACCAGCAATGAGTGATAGGAATAAATTAAGAAAAAAAAATTGCATAGGTTCAGGTAAAATGCATTTTTACCTGCATTTAGTTGTAAGCAACCTGGTATTTAAAAATAAGAAAACATTTTCAGTACTTTATATGAGATACTAAGATAATGAGATACTGTTTTAAATAATACCAGTTTAGGATTAATTCCTGCAGTCAACTCTATTACATGAGAACGCATGACTTTCATCCCCCAAATATCAAATTTTAGGTTAGAAAAGCACAAAGTTTGGGGCTTAATCAGAATGCAAGTTACTTTTTTTTTTTTTTTTTGACAGAAAACTGTTGTTCTATAGTAGAGTTTTCCCCAAACAAATTTAATTTCCAGCTGTTCTCTTCTAAACGTATTCCATTATGTATATATGTCTGTGTGCAATGAAAATAATTTTTATTGATATGGAGCAATTGCACAATACACTTCAGGTTGTTGAAATCATCCCAATAAAAACCTAAGTTGGCATCTTCACATTCTAAGATTTCTCCAAAAACTGTAAAGCCCCCTACCTAAGATGGAAGTCTTTTAGTCAAAGGGCAGCTTTCTTTTCCAATTTATCTGGGATTTATACTTTCATGCTGATTTATTTTATTTCATTTTATTTGCATTTCCAAAGACACCAAATTGAAACATTTCTTTTAGCTCAATCTTCCTTAAGAAATGCAAAGGGTCAGTAAGCATATTATATATAAAGAAGCCTATCTAATAACATGATTAAGCGCTGTGACTTAATATTCCCCATACATTGTTATTTCTTTAAAAAAAATGGCACTTAGAGCTGTTTATAAGGTCAGCAAAAATAAATAATTGAAAAGATCCACACATTTGAAAAGAAGCCATGCAGAAAGAAAAAAATACCTTTAGTATCTTGTTCAGGTTCCCTTTCTTCTGTTAATAAAAACAAGACAAAACAAACACACAATAAACACGCAAACAAAACAACACATCATGAAAAGGGAAATCTTTGACCACAGAAACATCAATTGTGCAACAAGATTAATTAGAAGCTGCTTGTTTCTTATTTCAATAAGAAACAAACAAATGCAATCAAGGGAAACTGCCGGCCTTTTGAAAGCAAACTATTAAATGACGTAAGATTTCAAATGATTACTTTTAGCCGGGCAGCATTATACAGAAAATAAACTATAGCATATGTAACAATGTAGCTCTTTCATGAATTTTTATTCCAATGTTGACAATTACCCTTTCTTTCAGGGCCACAGAGTGCCTACTATTCTCATACGTTGCATTCCCCGCTTGTAGCTTAGAGTTTCTTCTTACCAGGCCCTGCTGTGAAGTCAGTGGTGTTGAATCTGGGATCTCAGCTATCATTTCTATGGCAATAGACTCATGTTGTGGTAAACAGAGGATTAGGGGGTTTCTGCAGAATAGAACCTACCACCAAAGAAGATCTGCAACTCTGCACTAACGCAGAAGCTGCTTGGAGAGCAGAAAGGAGCAAATCATTACCTTCTTGAAATTTACTAAGGAAGTAAGGTCCACAGGATATTGTAAAATGTTTAGATTGGATAGAAAGCACTGAGAATTTATAAATGTTTAAAAATCCTAGAAGAGAGACAACAAAACCAAATTAATTGTTCCAAAATGTCTAATATAACGATACCAGACATAGACCCCATGTGAAGCTGTAGTTTTCTGTCCTGAAGTTTTATTTGTTCATGTCAATTTGAACCTTAGAGTTAGTAATAAGCCAACTGCAATATTTATTTGTAGTAAAAAATGGCCATGCTATTGCTAACAACATTCAATGACAGCAATACACTTGCATAGTCCTTCACAGATTAAGGATATTTTCATGCACATTTTACGTGATTAACAGCCAATTTAAAACCTATACTGTCTGTGGGGGATTTCTCAGAATGGGTGAGTCAGATGACTCCATTCTCTGGTCAAGGCAGACAGCGTCTCAAACAACTTCTGATTAGTGAGAATCGTGCGTGTGGAATATTTGTCATAAATAAATAGTGAACCCCTCATTTTCTCCATCTAAAATTGGCTAATTTTTGTTTTCCAGACAAAGAATCTGAGTCTTAGAGATTTGCTGCAGGTGCAGAGCCAGAAATTCAACCTCATTTGCAGACATTGAGTCTTCCCAATGAGAAGGTCTCATATTTACACTTAACACCCAACTCCCTTACATTTAAGTGAATTTGTAATTACTCATTTAGATTCTATTGTCTGTGTATACCTATGTAACAATCCTGCAAGATCTGCTGATGTACCCCAGAACTTAAAGCATAGATTTTACTATCTGAACTTTCCCTACCTCTATCAACTCAGTGAATTGAATACATTTATTGTTAAAAGGCGATTTAGAGGTCATCAGTCAAATGTACCTTCAAATAAAGAAATTTTTTTTTTTTTACAATATTCCTAATGGTGCCTAGTAAAGCATAGGTATTGGATAAATATTAGTTTCTTTCATATTTAAAACTGGTCATCTGGACATTAGGAAACTGCAGATTCACTGTCTGTATTACAGACCTTAATCAGAAGAAGTAAAAGAAGGTCCATGGTTGGGCCACATTAGACCTGAACAATTGCATTTGCATGCCTTTAGGCTGGGCACATCTTTCTAGTTCCCCAGAACAATGTCCTTGCTTCTAAATTTGGGGGTGGGGGGAATCTCTCTGTCTCTCTCTTTTTCATTTTCCTTTATCAGCCAAGTACCTAAGAGTGGTTGGGATGGCCATGGTGTTTTTATAGGAATTTTAAGTGTCTTCATTCTGTGATTGTGGTATCTCTAAAATTTTATTCTACTGAAGTTAAAGAGTATCAGCATTTTTTTTTTCCATCAGTAAAATTTGAGAATTATTCACTTGTCATTTTCTTCTCTTAGAGTGCTGTTTGTCAGGGTTTAAGGGCAAGTTTGGGTCAATTTGGAGTCTCCTTTCAGTTTTGTTCCATGATCTATATACTTGAACTCTACTTTGAGCACAGGCTCAATTTTAGACAGTGTTAATTTTCTTTTGATATTTTTCACTTTGTTGTTGTTGTTTCTATTGTTTATTTTGCCTTATTTGTTTGGGAATGGAAGCAGTGCAAAACTCCGAAAGAATACACCTATTTCTTCCACTGTAAATAAACAGGACCAACTCAAGAGATGAAAGAATGTCTAAGATTTGCCATTTTCCTACGAGGAAGTTGAGAATTTCTACCAGAAATTATGGTTTCATTTACAGACTATCAAAATTTCTTTCTAATGCAAATATATTATATATACCTCTTTATAGATACAAATTTATATATGTTTATACATTAACATACATTTGCATGCACACACAATTGAGGTTACTTTAAATTAGAGAAAATTATACAAGAAAAGTCTATAGGCCTATTTAAGCTCAGGTATTCAGTATATGACTTTGTATGTATCTATGACTTATTCAGTTACGACTTTGTTGGTCATTTCAAGGTCAAACAGTAGTCCTAGTTTTTCCGTATATCCTGCTTGCCTAGCCTACTATGATCACTCTTGAATTCTGAACTTATTGTTTTACCACTTATCAATTTTAAAATATTCTGCTTCATCATCTTTATTCCAATTTAATTACTACCTTTTCATTTAATTGCTTTATACGTAATGCATTGTTCTTGTCTTCCAAATTGATTTGTAAACTTCTCTAGGAAGGTTACAGCTAGAATTATACTGGGGTTAGTATTAGACTTTTGTTGTTGGTTTATTTACCTCTAAAGTACAGCACGGTCTCTTTTAGAAAGAACACACTTACTTTTTAAAAAGTTATTTGTCAGTGGCATTCATGACGTACTTTCATTCTATTTCGTTGGAATTGTCTAATAGGATATTTAGAATAATCAATGACTGCTGTTATTGGACTAATTTGAGATATAATTTATTCACTTCACTTCAACATCCAAGGTAAATAGTAATCCATAATTTTCTTAAAAAGTTTTATTTATGAGGAACTCAGTACCATAGTAGCAACCAATTTTGATCAACTGTGTTAAAAAAGAGAGAGAATATCTCTAAATCAAAACCAAACAAAAACCAATCTCTTTATAATTACTATCCATAAGACCTTTTTCCTACTTCTATCCAGCTAACAAGAATGAAAAAAGAAATCCATCAAATATTTTTATGTTTCCAAGCTTGTTAGCCACAATTTACCCTTCTGATTGCTCATTTTTGAACTCACATTTCTCTTATCTTGTGGTACTCTGAACTAAAATTAGCACACACACAGAGTCTAACAAATTCTAAGAATTGCAAAACTCTAAGTGCTCTACTTCTGTGTGGATTATTTGCATAATTTTTATTTAGTCATATAACACAGCTCATTAATTTTATTGAAAATCATGAATATCAAACCTTTTTTTTTTAACTTTCTTCCCAACACTCTATCTACCCAAGTTTGAATGTGAATGTTTGTGTTTGTGTGTGTGTGTGAGATATGATTCTAGAGAAGATGAAATAAGTTTTTCCTACTCAATTCACTGTATTAGTTGTTTGGAGAAAGAATTTGGAGGGAAAAATCAATTGTTATATAGAAGAGGGAAAGCCATAAAGATTCTCTAATGAAAATAAAAGGAAGACATTTAGTAAAATCATACAGATTACATAGACCTCGTGGAAAGGGAGAGACAAAACCAGATGAGAAGACAGGCAGAGTTATAGAAAGATTTGTTTTCTTTTGACACAAGAGTGGACATAGCCAAGAAGATAATAGGAATTTGGCTAGGTAGAGTCGAAGTCTCAGAAGGGACTGAAATCACACATTCTTTGCTCTTTCTCAGATGACATGGGGGCTTCCTCTTTCTGCTACTGGAGATATCATGAGAAAAAACATTCAAATAAAGCAAACAGAATTTGGAGGTGAAGCCAAATAAGATCTGGCTAGCTCTACCCTGGGAGAAGTGTTTTGGAAAGGTTTGAGCAATAATCAAATACTGAAATCATGAAGGGAAAGAATTTGGGATATGTATGAAAGAACTCCTTTGAACATGGACATTCCAAAAAGCTTTCAGGTATACTAGTCAATTTTTTATCTTAGTGATTAGGGCCAAGTCAATGTAAGTAATAAATCATGTAGTGGCATATAGCGTAAAGATTAAGTGAACAGACTGGATGTAGGCTGCCTGGTTAGAAGCCTTGTTATATAATTAATTTCTAATAGGGTATTTCTGCTATATAGGAAAACTGTTAATATGTGTGCATGTAAGTACGTGTTTTATTTGTAAATAGGATTATCATATTAGTTACAGTAGTTTTGGAGTTGATATTCTTTTCTAGATGGATAAAAAATATCACTTTTAAACATCAGCACTTTCGACCTCTTTCAAATAATAATATAAATTTTTATTTTTATATATTCAACTGGATAGAATTTACATAATGATATATAATATGGCATAAAGAGTACTAATCAAGGTGGTGTTGTGATATCACAATTCAGTCATCTAGCTAGAAGTACATAGCAATAATAAAGATATAAGTTTGCGCTGTCTAAAAAGACAAAGCCATAGTAAAAAACAAGATGAATATCTCCGTATATAAGAAAGCAGACAAAACACAACAGATAAGCAGTCGCTGCTGAGTTCCAATTTTATAAACAGAGAGAGAGGCTTGAAGTTTGATTTCTCTAGAAATGTACTATAGGAGGTGGGGGACTGGAGGTTCACTGCTTGAAACCAGAGCAGTCATAGTATTGTAGTCAGAAACACGTGTTATGCTTTTGACTGTTTTAGTGACTGCGTCTAGACTGAACTTCAAAACATTAAAGGATGGAGGCCCTACAGTTGCTCCCTGCAACACCTTATTTGAATGAAGGGAGTAGAGGGAAACCTCAAAAATTACTGGAAAAGGAATAAATTATTTCAGAGAGATGATGATAAGATTTGCAGTGGCAAATCATAATTTCAAAGCCCATTAGGAAAACAATTGCTAAGCAAGAACAAATAGACTTTTGACTCAATGAATTCAGTAACTGGGGGATTAATTTACTCTGGAGGAAAGTAAAGCACTGCAGAAGGAGTTTAAGAACCTCAAATAATAGTAGCTGTATAAAAAATAAGAAATTATAAGACCAACAGGCAAAATTGAAATACAATTAATAGTAGAAATGCTAGAAATTAAAAAGATAACAACCTAAACAGAGACACAAACAATATGACAAACTCAATCTTGGACAAGGTCAAGTGAAGAATTAAGGAATCAGAAGATGGCACTTAAGCCATCATACAGCCCTGAGACCAAAGAGAAAAAAGACAGAAATGTGAAAGATTAACTAAAACATGGGAAAACCAGATTTAGAGCTCTAATGTATGCTTACAGGAGTGTGAGAAGTAAAGAATAGAAGGAAGAACAGAGAAGTTATATTTGAAGACAAAATGGTGGAGATTTTCTAGGCTTGAAGCAATACTTGAATCCCCAGATGAGTGAAAGTGGTGGCTTTTAAAACTTGAAATTAATTCAATCACTTATGAAGCTTAAGCGAGCAAACAAACAAACAAATGCTGGGCACACAATTTATGTAACTGAATCAATTTTTTTTTTGCCTGAGTTTTGGGGATGAGTATTTTGCAGAATTACTTGAAGACTGCCTTTCAAGGGGCAGTGGGTTTGCAAACCATTGCCATAATGAGTGCATAGGAGGATTAATAACAATAATTTGACACTGTTTTAAAGTTTTTTTATTTATGAGATTTTGGTGCACCCATTACCTGGGCAGTGTACACTGTACCCAATAGGTAGTCTTTTATCCCTCTCCCTTCCACTCTTTCACCTGAATCCCCAGAGTCCAATGTGTCATTCTTATGCCTCTGCATCCTCATATCTTAGCTCCCACATACGCTTGAAAACATATGATGTTTGGTTTTCCATTCCTGAGTTACTTCACTTAGAATAATGGTCTCCAATTCATTCCAGGTTACTATGAACGCCATAATCCTTTTTATATCTAACTAGTATTTCGTATACTACATTTTCTTTATCCACTCGTTGGTTGATTGGTTCTATACTTTTTGCAATTGCGAATTGTGCTGCTATAAACATACATGTGCAAGTATCTTTTTTGTGTGACTTCTTTTCCTCTGTGTTGATGCCTAGTAGTGAGACTGCTGGATAAAATGGTAGATTGACTTTTAGTTCTTTAAAGAATCTCCACACTGTTTTCCATAGTGGTTGTACTAGTTTATATTCCCACCAACAATGTAAAAGTGTTCTTTTCACCACATCCATGCCAACATCTATTATTTTTTGATTATGGCCATTCTTGCAGGAGTAAGATGGTATTGCACTGTGGGTTTGATTTGCATTTCCCTGATAATTAGTGATGTTGAGCATTGTTCCATATGTTTGTTGGCCATTTGTATATTGTTTTTTGACAATTGTCTGTTCATGTCTTTAGTCCACTTTTTGATGGGATTGTTTGTTTTTTTTTTTTTGTTCACCTGCAACTGTCTTGATAGAGTTATATTGTTTGTTTTTTTCTTGCTGATTTGTTTGAGTTCTTTGTAGATTCTGGATATCAGTTGTTTGTCAGATGCATTATTTGCAAAATTTTCTCCCACTCTGGGGGTTGTCAGTTAACTCTATAAATTATTTCTTTTGCTATGCAGAAGCTATTTAGTTTAATCAAGTTCCATCTTTTTTTTTTTTTTTTTTTTTTTTTTTGAGATAGAGTCTCACTCTGTTGCCCAGGCTGGAGTACAGTGGCACTATTTCAGCTCACTGCAAGCTCCACCTCCCAGGTTCAAGTGATTTTTCTGCCTAAGCCTCCAGAGTAGCTGGAATTACAGGCACATACCACCATACCCAGCTAATTTTTGTATTTTTAGTAGCTATGGGGTTTCACCATATTGGCCAGGCTGGTGTTGAACTCCTGACCTCAAGTGATCTGCCAGCCTCGGCCTTTCAAAGTGCTCAGATCATAGGCATGAGCCACTGCACCCGGCCAAGTCCCATCTATTTATCTGTGTTTTTGTTGCATTTACTTTTAGTTCTTAGTTGTGAATTCTTTGCCTAAGCCAATCTCAAGAAGAGTTTTTCTGATGTTATCTTCTACAGTTTTTATGGTTCCAGGTCTTAGATTTAAGTCCTTGATCCAGCCTGAGTTGATTTTTGTAAAAGGTGAGAAATGAGGATCCAGTTTCATTCTTCTACATGTGGCTTGCCAATATCCCAGCACCATTTATTGAATAGGGTGTCAGTTTCCCACTTCATACTTTTGTTCGCTTTGGCAAAGATCAGTTAGCTCTAAGTATTTGGCTTGATTTCTGGGTCCACTATTCAGTTCCATTGGTCCCTGTGCTGATTTCTATAACAGTACAATGCCGTTTTGGTGACTATGGCCTTGTAGTATAGTTTGAGGTTGGATAAGGTGATGCCTCCAGATTTGTTCTTTTTTGCTTATCTTGCTTTGGCTATGTGGGCTCTTTTTAGGTTCCATATGAATTTTAGGGTTTTTTCTAGTTCTCTGAAGAGTGGTGGTGATATTTGGATGAGAATTGCATTGAATTGTAGATTGTTTTTCAGCAGTATGGTCGTTTTCACATTGATTCTACTCATCTGTGAGCATGGGATGTGTTTCCATTTGTTTGTACCATCTATGATTTATTTCAGCGGTGTTTTGTAGTTTTCCTTGTAAAGGTCTTCAGCTCCTTGGTTAGGTATATTCCAAAGTATTTTATTTTATTTTTGTAGTTATTGTAAAAGTGGTTGAGTTCTTTTTTTAAAATATATATTTTATTGCATTTTAGGTTTTGGGGTTCATGTGAAGAACATGCAAGATTGTTGCATAGGTACATACATGGCAATGTGGTTTGCTGCCTTCCTCCTCATCACCTGTATCTGACGTTTCTTCCCATGTTATCCCTCCCCAACTCCCCAGTCCCTGCTGTCCCTCCCCTAGTTCCCCCCCTAAAGACTCCAGTGTGTGATGCTCCCCTCCCTGTGTCCATGTGTTCTGATTGTTCAACACCCACCTATGAGTGAGAACATGCAGTGTTTGATTTTCTGTTCTTGTGTCAGTTTGCTGAGAATGATGGTTTCCAGGTTCATCCATGTCCTTACAAAGGACAGAAACTCATTGTTTTTTATGGCTGCATAGTATTCCATGATGTATATGTGCCACATTTTCCCTGTCCAGTCTATCATTGATGGGCATTTGGATTGATTCCAAGTCTTTGCTATTGTAAACAGTGCTGCAGTGAACATTCATGAGCATGTGTCCATATAATAGAACGATTTATAATCCTTTGAATATATACCCAGTAATGGGATTGCTGGGTCAAATGGAATTTCTATTCTAGGTCCTTGAGGAATTGCCACACTGCCACAATGGTTGAACTAATTTACACTCCCACCAACAGTGTAAAAGCATTCCTATTTCTCCACATCCTCTCCAGCATCTGTTGTCTCCAGATTTTTTTAATGATCGCTATTCTAACTGGCGTAATATGGTATCTGAATGTAGTTTTGACTTGCATTTCTCTAATGACCAGTGATGATGAGCATTTTTTCATACGTTTGTTGGCCTCATATATGTCTTCTTTTGTAAAGTGTCTGTTCATATCATTTGCCCACTTTTGAATGGGCTTGTTTTTTTCTTGTAAATCTGTTTTAGTTCTTTATAGATTCTGGATATTAGCCCTTTGTCACATGGGTAGAGTGCAAAAATTTTTTCCCATTCTGTTGGTTGCCAGTTCACTCTAATTATTGTTTCTTTTGCTGTGCAGAAGCTCTGGAGTTTAATTAGGTCCCATTTGTCTATTTTGGCTTTTGCTGCCATTGCTTTTGGTGTTTTAGTCATGAAGTCCTTGCCTATGCCTATGTCCTGGATGGTTTTGCCTAGGTTTTCTTCTAGGGTTTTTATGGTGTTAGGTCTTATGTTTAAGTCTTTAATCCATCTGGAGTTAATTTTAG